>VYZV01018682.1:153756-171250 GCA_013401275.1 Pandion haliaetus
TTATTTTTTTTTTTAAAAAGAGGGCAAAAAAAAAAAAAAGCAGCAATCTCTGAAGTAGATATCTAGGTTATTCAGAGTCAACTTATTTACAGTATACTCTACCAGTAGTAAAGTCCACAGTGCACCCAGGCTAGCCAAACTGAGCATCCGCCAGATACTCTCTAAATTAGGGGGAGGTACAGGAGCTCAGCACCACTGGGAAGAGTCACTCCCAAGAATCAGGCTGTAAATTAGCATTAAGTCTTGTTACCACTACTAAACAGTCAACTACCAACAGTGAGGGTAAGTATGAATTCTCTGGTCATATTTATCTTAATGTTCAGCAATCCTAAGCAAAGTGTCCCTTATATATTTAATACAGAAACTCATATACAGACACTCACAGACCTTTATTGTTATCTCTATCTCCATTGTTATCTAGACAATGTTTTGATGTGTGCATAGTGTTGGTTGACAAACCGTGGTATAAGGAAAACAACTATTATTACATAGGGTAACTTTCTTCAAAAACTAGAGAGCAGTAAATCTCTTCTTGCAGTTCTGCAGGTCTGAATAAAACAAGTATATGGCATTCAGCTCCTCTTCATGGCCATGCATCAAGATCTGAAGACTTTGTTACCTGTAAATTCTGCAAATTATGTTATTCTGTGTATTTGCCTGGCTTATTCACTAAAGTTTTAGGCTGACTCAAACACAAGACTACATAGCCAGGCAATGTATGATCATCCACAAAGTTTAAGTAGCCTTTTTGCCTTACTTCAGCAAGCCAAGTTTAAGGTAGGGAGGTGAATGGCAATCCAGGCTGGCAAAGCTTTATTTTCCCCACACTGCACTTTAGTTATTTCTAAGGAGCACTCAGTAATTATGAACCCCCATATACTCTAGTACTAGTCTTATACCTCGACCCTGATTAAATGTGGTGGGGTTTTTTCCTGCCCACTATCACTAAAAAAGATTTTCAGGACTTGCGTCTCATCATGTCAGCTCCTCCTTACAAAGCTGACCTCTTTGCATCTCAGAGTCTGGAAGCATCAGGGGGAAAAATGCTGAGCAGCCTAAGCAGAAGTCGTACATCGCTTACCAGACTAGAAATCACATCCACATCAGTGATGCTGCAGTTAAAATACAGAATCTGGTCCAGGAGTTCTCTCCCTCCTTCCTGGCATTTTTTTCCTCCACTCATCCCCACACAACTACTAAAGCACATTCCTGAAAGTGAAGCGTGTGCAAGGGTAAGATGATCACTTCAAATCCTGAGTTGAGCACAAGTCACAGTTTAAAAAATGCAGATTTCTTTGCGGGGGAGGGAGGACGGGGGACAGACAGGACATGACTTTCCCAACATTTTGGTATACTTCCCAGAGGAATTTTTGTAGACACCCTTTTCTCATCAGAATAGATCAAGAGACAGACAAACGACAGAGAAGCAGTAAGCTACTGCAGAAACACTTGGAGAAGGGAAGACAGGGCCTGTCTGAGCCCACCTGAGTTCCCATACCCCAGCTATGAGCACCGAGCTGGAACACTACTGCTGCCCATTTTCCTGCCAGGGCTGTGACTGGAGCAGTGAGTCAGGATTACAGCCCAGCTGTGCTACGCCAAAAGGGATCTTTAAACTCTACCCATGTCTGCAGCATAATAAAGTGAGAACACAACTCAGGTATGTTCAGGAATGAACTGCATCTGCTGAAAGCATGTTTCTCAAAGCATATAATCCTGGATTATTTTCTTGTCTTTTCCACCTTATGAAAGCCCTAAATTTTGGGTGCCTCTGTTTCCATCCTTGAACACAGCGTAGCAGTCCCCCAAGACCTGGGGAGCATTCAGGACTCATGACATGATAACACATAAGGAATTGGTATTCCCTGATAGCACTAGACTCATAGTTAGACGAAATGGTTTGAGATGTGCTATATAAGAGGTAAGTATTATTACTATCATTTGTCTCTTCTGTGCCAGACAAAACACTTTGAATTGCAGCTTTCCTTGTTTACATGAAAACAAGGAAATTAGGTTTCTGTCAATGCTATCTAGGGAATGCACAAAGGATGCCCTAGAAGACAGGCTTTCTGAGTTTGCCACAATAAAGATACTTACGGGGCAGTAACCTATGAAAATGCCTTTGAGGTGGGAAGTATCGCTCAAGGGCATTCTGAACATGAAATATTTTATAGTACCTATCCAACTATTATACTATTCACCAAATTTTATCTATATATTAATACACAAACACACATGCTGACATTTTTTTATAGTTACAGATACTGATTATATTACATTAAATATATATTTATATCCAAACATATAGCAAAACATGTTACATATATAATTATTATATTGTATATAGCAACATATTTCCAATTCAATACACAATACACAAAATGGGATGAAAATTATTTCCTTAATATTTTAGATAGTGGTTTATCAGTATAACTCAAGTACTTGTGTAGCTCTTCTCTGACTACCTAGGTTTCTTTCTAAAGGACCCTATGCCAGACACACCATATGAGGAAACAGAGATCTAGACTGGCTTTTTTTTTTTTCGGTTGGTTGTTTTTTTGGTGTGTTTTGGTGGTGGTGTTTTCCTTTGGTTTGTTTTGGGTGTTTTTGTTTTTGTTTTTTTAAACATATAACAAGTAAGGAGCAGGAAACACTGTATTTTAATTGTGCTAGCCAACACGAATACTTTGTAGTTAATTGCGCTTGTGTTTTCTCAGGCAGCTCAAACACGCAAAGTCACAATCCTCAAAGTGGGAAAACATTATCTTTTCAAAGGAGAAGACAGAAATAAAGATGAAGTGACTTCCTCAAGGACACTGACAGACAGGAGAACAGAAAGCAGGAGAGCCAGTCTTTCAACCATTTGATCTTTCCTCTCACTAGAGGCAGGCCTCCTTCTCAGCTGAAACAGGTCTATTTGGGGACAGTTAAAAAAATAGCTTCAGTTGATGATCAGGGTTAGTTTTTGGGGTTTTTTTGTTTTGTTTTGTTTTTATTTGGCTTGCTGAATTAGGTGGAATGGAAAAGTAATGCAGAGACTCATTAATTCCTGTGCTTTTCACCACTGCTTTCAAAGCGATCATGGAATTAGCTGAAAATTGTTCTCTGGCCCGTCCATGTTTTCTATTGAATGATTCTCATGATGGAAGAGCCAAGATCTGTGACCTTAACTTGGCTCCAATAATGCAGAGAGCAGCCTCTCCTCTGTGGTGAGCTGAGCCTTAAACAATTTCATTAAAAGGAATCATTGGAACAGATGAAATCGATGCTCTCATAACACAATAGTCTAAATCGTTAATACAGATCCTAATTTAAAGCAGGCAGAAATGTAAATTTTCCCTATCTTCTCCTCTCACAAAATGGCACGTGTCAGGCTTTTGTAGGAGGCATAAACACACCTGCAGTATTGATAGTGCAAGTTCAACATTTATTCATTTCAACAACATCAAAAATAACCAGGGTGCCGGCTCCATTTCGCAACATGAAACTGTTCAGACCTAAGTGCACAGCAGAAAGTAGGTGGTCTACCTTGTAAATGAGATAGATGGATGTAAAGAAATCAGCATGTTTGTCACCAAACAATACTTCTGCTGTGAAGCAATTCCAGTCCACACACAAAGATCCCAAGCGCAGGTCACGGTAAAGCATTCAATTCGATACAGGGAACCTTATCGTATTATTTCCCATGAAGAAGAATTATATAGTCAAGCAGTATGACAGCTTTGCATACAAAGGACAATTTCTCCAAAACAAATGCCAGCAGCTTATTAAGTTACCAATACATTGGTAAGCTATAGTGACCTAATGCCACCAGACCAAAGTATTTTCAGATGATTTTTGAAGGGCAGCGCCAGGAAACTTGCATATCACCCATTCACATTTTAATGAAAGGTGCAATTACCAAGCATTTACCTCGTATTTAATTAGAATGAAACATCAAAAAGGCTCATTTAGCATCTCTCTAATATGTCAGCAACTTTTTTAAAAGGTGGTAGCAAATATTAGGTTTTGATTTATACAGTTATGTTGCAGAACAGCATCGCATTTGCTGGGTTGCTACTTAATGACTGAATGACAAACAGTGCAGTTTTGTCAATTCTAAGGGAAAGATAACTCAGCTGTGGTTCTCACACAGAAGACAAATCAAAGACTAATTTAAAATCAGTATAATTTCCTTTAAAATAACAACAATGGAGAGGATTATCATATGCAATTATGATGGAGGAATGCATCTGTTTTTCTGACCTAGCTGTCACTGTTTTGACTGCTTCCTAATGCATTCAAAATTACAAATAGCTGGTGTATGTCTTCTGAAATAAAAAAAATTAACATAACAGGGACACAACATGAGAATACCTTTGCTGAAGACATCACACGTTACACAATTGATTCTACTTTGCCCGTCTAGTTTCAGCATAAGCTGTTTCTTATGCCACATACCTCAAACTCCCTTCCAGCTGGTTGCACAGTTACAAACCAGACACAAGGTCTAATAATAAATATCCTTCTAGCTCCCCAGTCTTTTGCTGTCCCAAGCACACTTGTAGTCACAAGACTCTAGATCTAGATCTAAGTTTCTACCAAGATCTGCTAATCAAGGGGCAGTGTGATGACTCCACCTCCCCTGGACCAACTGCTTCATGGCTCAGAACTGTAGGAACCACCTGCAGCTTCTTCTCTAGAGACTAGAAAATTATGAGAGGGATAATGTAACATAAACAGAGGGAAAGACAACACACCTGGAGCCTTAGAAAATTTACCCAAGCAAAATTTACTCCTTGACCAGAGCTGGACCTCCATCTGTCACCCAAATACTCACTGTAGAAGTTTGTCGTGCAATGCTGTGGCAGCTGGGATGTACAGATACTCATGAGAAAGGCCATGGCTGGTTTGGCCAAAGAGAGCTCACCGCATGCTTAACATCCTGCTCCAGAAAAGCCCTTATGACAAATGCCAATATGGGAGATGTCCCATGAAAGACAACAGAACAATTTCTGTGCCTTTAGCCTCCAGTACCAGTTGCAGGTGCTGGTTGCCACTGACCAGACTCTTCAGGACCATGCTGTTACGAGATTCTTTTGAGATAAAAGCCTTAATGCCTGGAGGAGCCACCTAAGTACAAAATTACAATAGCAAAATCCTACTTTTGATGAGTTCAATGTGTGTGCATTACAAGTTCACACCCAAGCAAGAAAACAACTTAAGACAAACTTGTCCTTCTAATTCACAATATTGAGCAGCAGCTTACAAGGTAGGAATATATATGTTACAGGAAAATTTAAATGTTTAACATTCTATGTGATAAATATCTAATATTTGCCCAAGCCCATAATGAATGCTTGTCTAGGAGGAGGATATGAACATGCACTACAACTATGTCATTACTTAATTAAATTTCCCTTTTTTTACAATTCTAATTTGCCAGCCAGCTTGCTAATGATTTCATGACCATGCTACATAAATATTATTTCCCTGATTTGCTTTAGATGTGTTCAAGCAGATATTAAAAGGGCATAAGGTTTGCCAACAGCCTCTCTGCCCTCACTTATGGAAACCCATGATAAAAGATCTGCCATAGAAGGCTCAGAAATGAGAGTAGATGGCCAGAGACATTCAGAAGGCACCCTGCACAGGTTAGGGCTTTGAAATAAAGCATAATAGAGCATCTCAAGGCTTTCTGATTATTTCCTGCTCCTTGCAGGTCACCTGTACATGGTCAAGACACATTTAAACAGGAAAATCTTTGAAAATGAAGGTCTGCAAGAGACAAAAAGGACAGTTCTTTGATTGAAGCTCCGGACTGAATTTCATGAGTTTTGAGTTCAAATTCAGGATTCTGCCAGGCTGACTGTGGGATTTGAGATGTTTCACCCACTGTGCTTGTCAATTCCAACAGGGATTAGTTGTACTCCCTACACTTTTATGAGGTACAACAGGAATGGGGCTTCGGAGCATATGCATCCCTGGGTGCATTCTCCAATTAAGAGACTTTTTTTTCTAAAACATTCCAACACTCAGCAGCACCCATCGCAAACCTTGTCTCCAACAAACTCGTCAGAGAAAGCATAGCAGCGCTTGGGGAAGAGCCAGGCCAGGGGCAGGAGGACCATGCTGTGCCTCTGCTCCGGCAGCAGCAGAGCTGGGGAGGGTGGCAGGGGTACCCAGAGGTCCATTTTTCCGCAATGGTTTGCAGATGGGGAGGGCACATCCCCACGGCCGTGCCCTGCATAGGAGGGAGAGGGCCTCCGGGACTCCCCTGCTGCTGCGGGTCACTGTACGGCTTGAGAAATGAAGTTTATTGTTTAGCCACTGCATTTGCTGCTGCTGCGTCTTCCTGGGCACCCTTTTTAATCAGTAAGTTTTGAACAGATTGTAAGTATTCCTGTGCTACAGGAGAGGAACAATCTGTGAGCATGTGTGTGGTAACACTGACCCCAGCTGCCCTCAGAAGCGGGTGCCAGGTCTCCATGTACTTGCACAGGAATTAAAAGCTCTTCTGTCAAGTCAGCCTCAGCCAAGTGCTGCTAGACATCCTTCTGCCTAAGCATACACCAAAACTTCTGACACACTGGCAGGTCAAATTTGTTTTTTCCAACCAATGTACACACACACACAGACAAAATAAAAAAATAAATAAAAAAATAAAAGCTAGAGTTTCATTCTCTGATGGAACTGATGTAACGGACTGAAAGGGGAATGAAGCCTCCAAAGTAGGCTCTAGCAAAACCACATTTGTATGTGTTTTCAGTTTCTAACAATGCTAAAATCCAGGGCAATTATTAGCTTGATTTGTTCTCAGTACATGAAGACCCTTTTCTCCCCAGAGTAACAGCTCAGTATTTCTTACCCTCACAATTAGCATGGTCTCCTAGCCTCATCGCAGGTGAAGTTAATATGAGGAATGAAAGTACAGCTCTGCCTATCTTTCTGCAGGTAGCAATTTTGTTACATCAACCTAATATACACCTGTCACTGAGAAAACTGCTCTGTGTCACAGGCCATCTTGTAACCATCAGATGACAACTTTTCAACACCGCTGATCTGAACCACATTCAAGTAATGACAATATTGACAGTTCTCCTGATTTTCTCATATTTGATGTTTTATTTAAAAACCCAGCTCCTCCAAACAAGTGATCATCTGAGAATGTCAGCTTTCACTTCCTAAAGCATACTTCCAGCCCTCACACTGTACATAAAAGCCTGGGAATGGGAACCAAATGTACCTTGATGTCTCAAAAATTCAAAGCAAAATGAAGAACCCAACGTGTACGTTACATATTATCATTTTAGGGGATCAGACTCCTTTCCACTAAGATTAGGATAATTTTTTCTAAAAACAACATGACTAACTAGAAAATTTACCTTGAATTTAAATGAAAAATTTGCTTACAAGAACTGTTCAAAAGGCAAAGGTGTACAAGGCAAGCTTGAACAAAGAGTAGTTTGGGCTTCTTTTTTCTTTCTCTTTCTTTTTCCCCTCCTCTTGAAGACTGCTCATTAATCCCAAGAGATGGAGGACTTCATATTGGCTCTGGTTTAGCATTTATGAGGTGCCTGCAAACTTCAGCATAAAGTGGATCTTTTAGAAGTTTGTACCTGATGCTGAGCGGGGACTTGGGGATGGACTGATTGGTTGGAATGGGTGTCCTGAGGATTTTAACAAAATCTTTAAAGCAAGAAAATACTTTAAGTTATCACAGAAGGAAAGGAGGGCACCCCATTACTTAGCTGAAAGAAGGACCACGAGGAGTTAATTTCTGACAGACTTGCACTCTTTTCTTCATGTTTCACTCAAATGCTAAAAGAATGAATTTATAATGCCAAGTTTCAGCTTTGCAAAACATTGCTCTCCAAGCATTATGCATTTTTTACAACTGGTTTAATAATATACATTCATGCACAAACCAATGCTGTAATTGCAGATTCCTTAGAACAATGAAAGACTAAACAAATCCCTAATTTATAAGGCTCTGCAGTGCTATTTAAGGACATCCCTGTATTATTTCAAGACAAACTCTCACACTCACATGTGGTGAGGACCTAGCTAATCCTACCCAGCGTGGCATTTTAGTAACTCCTTTGCAATTAGTCTGAGGCCTGAGATGAAGCCATGCAAAGCCATCACCTACCTCTACCCCATTTGCTTTGGGGTGTGATATGCTCAGACTCAATAAGGGTTAGAAAGCCCTCGTCCTCCTGGCAGAGACCCAAGGAAGGCAAGGAGAACTTCTGGCTGGGCTGCATGTGGGGACAAAGTCAGTTGCTGATTATTTGCATGGCACTGGCTGAACAGCATCATTATTCACATGCCAACAGTTTACATCCAGACACCACCTGATCCTGTGAAACAAGCAACCTGCACACATACACTTTGCTTAAGTCTTTGGTAACAGACCATCCGGGAAGGAAAACATCACCAAAGGAAGCTTGAGCTTCAGTTCAGCATCCAGTATATTCATCATCAAGGGATTCTAATAAGAAAAGCAGCTCAAAGAACAGAACACTTTGCCAGGAAAGTCAGAAATAACCACAAGCAAAGAGATTTCCAGTCAGACCTATCCATCAGTGAGACTTTGGGCTTTGTTCCCCTGGCCTTTCCCCAGTGCAGTCCCAGTAACATACCTAAACTCAAAGGAATTTCACATGAGAGGACACAATATGTAAATGGAAAATCAAATCTGATGGGACATATTTGTTAGATGTGTAAAAGAAGCAATTGTAGGAAGGTAACAGGTATTGTGGCACTTCACATTCTCAATCAAAAGTTGTTTAAAAAAAAAAAAAAAAAGGAAAGAAAAGGTTTTAGGTCTCTCCAGCTTACGTATTATCCACAACTGAGAAAACTAAATTCAAATTTGCAGGACAATGGCTCCTACCCATTCCAGTGAGTCACTATACGTACATTTTCTATGCCCATTCCACTACAAATCTAAATAATTTCAGACTTAGTTTAAGAATGCTACTTTTGTGCTGTCTGATGTTATAGACTGATGCTTCAAGAGTCACAAATGAAAAAGCAACATGCCATACTGACTTAATTTCTCATTCAGCTTTTATAATCCTGTAAACAAATAATGTGATTTGCACACTTATCACCCACACGCTACCTTGAAACTTTCCCCCAAACTGACTATATTGGAGAACGTAATGTTCCTTTCCAGTAAAGCTGCTTTTACAATGAGGCTATAGGAACAGAGTTCTCTGCACCTGTGTAGTCTCATGGTTTAAAAAGAAAAAAAAAAGCCAACAAAAAACACAAAACAAATTTAAAAAAAATACCCTAATCAGGAGACATACAAATTGTTTGATATTTGGAAGAAGAAGTATTGAAACTTTTCTTTTCTAGGGCTACTAATATTTCACTAAACTGAGCTGTAGACCCATCATGAGTAAGATGTTTGCAACACCAATTAGACAAATTCACAAATTACAAGAGACCACAGAAGTCTTCATTTATCCATGGTCAAACTTCATTATAACTTCAGTTATGTGATAGAAAACCGAAACCACATGTGTCCACATTTCCGATCAGCACCAACCTGTGTTTTAAGGCAGCCTTCACAAAATGCTCTCAAAGAACTGCACGACATTGCCACTGATGGTTAGAAATAAAACCTCACAGGATGAAGTATCAGTGGGAGTGAAGAGTTAAAGAGCGAGCCCTACCTTAACGTAAGGAATATCCTTTCCCACTGTTGTATAGATACAAAAAGAATAATTGAAGGTGATAAGAGGAAAAGTGTTACAGGAGGCAAAAATACCCCTCCACCCCGCCTGACTCTCGAGGACTAACCCCCATTCGCTTCAGACAGAATCTTTCCTAATTATTGTTTGATGGGGCTACAGGGGAGGAAGACATACAGTCATCTTAAAAACCTTTGATAATGTTTCCCTTAAATTTTATTAAAAGCACATGGATATTTCTTCCACTCAGCAGCCAACCTAAAGTCAGTTTCTAAAAACTAGCTCCGTTCTCTCTTTAGTTCCCCTTTATTAGGGCAGCAGAACAGTTCCTACAGGAGAATTAAAGCCAGATGCTGACAACTGGGCCATGCAGTAATGCATTTCTTAAATCTTAAACATATACACCTCCGACTCCCATGGTATCTCTGGGCAGCTGTACCTAATACACCTGTTGCACAAGGTATTACTTGTGATCAGGTACTGGCCAGTATGAGGAATGCCACAATCTGGTACCTCCAATTTTGAAAATCTAGCTCTTCATACTTTGAGGCCCGCATAAAAATCACGGTTAAAGACAGTGGATTACGTAAAGAGCCAGCAATGTATTTTTAGAGTCGAGAAAGAATTTTATTGAACCCTTTTAAAACCATGCACACAATGGCAAAGTCATTTTTCTCTCTCACTTGCCTTGAAAAAGGATACATTAGCAAAAAGAGACAGAAAAAACAACCTGGTATGAATAGGGTCAGATTCCTTTGCTTTCAGACCACGACTTCTCTATTACCGAGGGAACACATGAAGCAAAACCAAGGCACTGATAAGGAAAGAACTTCCAAAAGCTGGAAAATGGACCTCCATACTAACGTGTCTGGTAATCCTACCCTTTGACCTGAGGAGTTTAGTCATGCCTAATAGGGAGCTGGGAGCCCTAGCAGAAAAAAAGTTTCAAGGATGCGCAGTGATGGAGGGAAACATTCCTGCCTTTCACAGGCACACCGGCTCCTGGTTTGGTGCAAGGCATCTGGAACCGACACCGCCTTTCACAGTCACAGAAAAGGTGTAAACAGCTTCGCTCTGGGTACCACCGCTGATGCTCATGACTCTTCCTCCCCTGCCCTCTCTAATAACGAGTGGACTAAAATGACCCCCCTGACAAGTGAGTTTGCCAAAGGTATTGCTGAATATTTTCTTCAGTCAAATACCGCGAATCCTATGAATTGAATAGGAATGGAAGAAACCTGATTCTATAGCAATGCCTTCAAATAGCCTACAGAAGTGAGCAGAGATTTATGGGTCTGATCCAAAACCCTTTGAAGGCAGTGGAAAGACCGCAACCGGGTAAGGCAGGAATTCTATTCCTGCTGCAGAAACACAGAAGTATCATCCTCTGTTAACTGTTTTTCTTCTACAAGGAAGTCTCAGGAAAGGAAAATTTGGCCCTAAAACATGAGAAAATATATATTACTGAACTTTTAGACTCCACAAGAATTGATTAAAAGTTTCTTTAAAAGGTATTGACTAAAAATAACATCCAAGTTTACTATAACAAATCAATAGGATTTCCTTTATCTTTTTTTCAATAAAAAGAACAGTGCCCTGTCTAAATTACAAGTATTTTGATATTATATCACAACTTTACTTAAATAAAATGAGCACATACAGTACAAATCCCTTGATCAAATTATACTGGTAGGTGGTTAAGAATGATACTAATCGTTGTTTAATACCAGCCATTGAGTAATTCTATTTGATTACTTCTTACAAATACACTCTAAAATCACGCTCTCCTACTTTACTATATTAATTGTATTTGTATCTTTGTAATGTGCTTAGGAAAAGTTCATAAAATTTCTTCTTAGCTGTTTTTCACTACAGTTTCCACCTACCATTTGAGATGAAAGGGCCAAAGTCCAAACAGAATATGAGATGTGTTACGTTCAAGTTCCACTTCTAATTTGCACTACTACTCACACCTTTGGTGATTCCTCCTCCTTCAAAAACATATTTCTGTTGGTTGCTTTCTGTTTTCTAGCAGTACTGACAAGTACAAGCCAAAACACTGCTCCCTGCACAAGCTCAAAATAAGATGTCTCTGCTCCAAAAAGTTTACAGCTAAAGCAATAGGAATTCAAAACCCATGGATGGAACAACATCCACTTGTTTAAAATCAACATTCAGTCACAGACTGAGACTGTAATCTAATGATTTTTCTTGCACACATTTCCTATTTGTAAAGCTGCATTATTCATATGCCCTGCATTTCAGAACCACTTACTTCACAATTCCTTGGGACCAAGGAGGATAAAGATACAGAAAAGTCTTAATTAAAAAATAATTTATTGCAATACTAAAAGTTGTTTTCTTAATGCAGACTGGGTTCTGCTGGCAGCTGTCTACATTGCAATATCTAGGTTTTAAGGCCACTATCACTTTATTCCTTTACTCTTATAAATGCAGAAAAAGAAACACTGCATTAAGACTGATGCAACTAAACTGAGTTCTTATAGTGAAATGCCATTCTTCTTTATTATCTTTATTCTAATACTGTTTGCAAATCATACTCTAGCTGCACAACTATTTATTTCAGGTTTGCTTTCAGAAAGCTAAATAGGAAAAACACAGTTTGCCTCATAAAACCACTTTTTTTGTTAGCTTTGCTGTACAATATGAAGGAATAGCTATAAAAGCAGAGATTTCACAAGGAAGACATACAAATTTCCATGGCTATATTTTGTTCAGTAATAGATGCAGATGCATGTAGAAAACTAAAAATTTAACATTTGTTTCTGGTTCCATGCTTAGCAATGAAGGCCAGATTTTGCTGGGGCTACTTGTGTGGCATCCCACTCCACAGGCAGTTCTACAGAAACTGCTGGGTTTCTATGTTTGGCTTAAATGCGACTTACCATCCAAACCGAGCACAGAGGCCCTTAGCAAACGGTTGGGTATTTGTAACCACTGCATCTTTACTCAAAAAGGAATCAAGATTTTTCCAAACTGTTGCACTGGTTCTGCAGAGTGGTATGCAACTGCTGCCCAAACATCTCTTCTGCACGTCTGAATGCTGCTCCCAGGGCCAGCATCACCTCCCAGAACCAGCATCACCAACAGCAATATCAAGGTGGTGAACCCTTGCCCCCACCTGTTTGTGCTACCTGTACTCTGAAACATGTCCTAAGGAAGAAGGTATTTTGTTTCGAGCTCAGCAAATTTCTGATTTGCTTTTGTAAGCGTTGTAGTACTTGCAGAAATGACCACACAGCTGCATATTTTAGGAGTTTTAATATTCACAATGCATTATGTTGGAATGGAAATCAGCCAGCCAATTTCCACTGAGGCTCGGCTCAAGTAGGGGTTGGATACCATACTCTTAGTATCGCATGGGCAGGGTGGGAGACAAACAAAACCAAACCCACAACCTAGCCCTGTATTTTTTCATAAGGATCACTGGCAATGGGTGAGGGGAAGGAAGAAAACAGTGTTCAGGAGATGCCTAATGGGATATGAAGGCTTTCCTCTCCAGCACAATGAGACATCAGTAAACAAGATGTCAGGTCAATGATAACACATCATTTTTTACCAGGCCTACAAACATACCACCTTTTGAACCCCAAGTTTTTACTCTCACAATGATTCTTAGCCGTCATAACGAGATTCAACCATGCTGGGGACTGCAATTCATAACCTTCCTCATGCCATTCAGCTGTGCCTATTTATAGAGCATCTTTGCACTGAAGACTGGATAACGATGTAAGATCAGTTAAGGTTAAGCTGAAATTGGAATACTATTCTAGCATGGCAAGAGGCAGTTGTGCTAATGTGCTACACTACTTACCCAACCGCAACAAACTCTGAGGAAAACAAAGGTTTATACCAGGCACATCTTCAGTATCAGGCAAGACAGCCACTGTTCAGACTGCAACCCCTCAAAATGTAACTAAACCTTTAAATAGTGTGTTGACCATACCCGCCTCATGCACAAACAGTTCACCAAATACCTACCACTTTCTGAGCAGCAAAACCAGAGATTAAAAATAAACACTTCTGTGTAATGCAAAATAATATATCATTATATTATTAGAACCCTGGAGAGAAACACAGTCTTGCCAAAAATCACTTCTACATGTAAGAAAGCCTACAAATCAGAACTAACACATGGACTTGTGCACATATTGAGACAATAAAATGGCAAACAGGAAATTTGATACCTTATTTATAACCGCATCTTGGTAATAAGGAGGTTTAAGGCACATCATAGACTGCAAAGACAGCTTTCATCTCTACAAATGGATTACCTGACAAGCAATGCATGTATGTGTGCCTGTCTGTGTGTCTGTGCATTGCAAATGAGAGAAACATTCAGCATCTTGTATGAAACCAGAACTAAAGGATGTTAAGTTTTGCTTACAAAACAGTTAGACAGGATACTCTTGTTTCTTGGTCATTTCCTACACACAGAAATACACACAGATTTCCAAGTACAAGCTGGGAAAAAACTCATAAGCAACTTTCAAAATTATTATAACATACATTCTGAATATATGAAATGCAGAGGATGCATTCCCAGTAACAGCAACCAAGTCACTTCCTGACTCTCCTCCCTGATTTGTTTACCTCTAGCAAAGTTGTGCTTGTGGATCTTCTTGTTCAAAGAAAGAGGATTTTAAAGTAAATACAGCCACATTTTTTCCTATCAGTCATGATCCTAGGGATCAAAGATCCTTTGTGAAGAGAATTTCCACCTCTTCCTCTGAGATGTGTTCCTTCGAATATAAATAGGCAGAATGAGACAAGTTGTATATGGCTTTCTCTCAGTAAGCACCAATGCACAGAGAAGACTTTTAGACGCACACTTACAGAACTGGTAGCAGACTGATGACAAAGCAGCACAACGGGTGAATTTCTGTATCAGTAACCTTCAGGCTATTTAGCCTGTGTCACTCCAGGCAAAGTGACTGCTCCTTCTTGAGAGCCTAAAATTTCTGCTGGACTACATTTTGAAGTTTAACAGAAGAAAGAGAATCTCTTAAATTTACTTTGGAAAAAATCGTGAATCAGTTGAGAAGACTACTACTCTGATTTCAGAGTAGAATATTAGGCTTCAGAAACTATCTGATTAGAAACAGGGCCCCTAAACATGTGTATCTTGATGGAAAAATTAGTATAATATTTATTTTTGCAGGTATTTAACCTGGAGAGTAACACATGAAGCAGACTGAAGTTTCAAAATCATATTCAATTACTCTGTAGGACTAAGGAAGAATAGATCTTTCTAGCTTGGACTGCATTCTCCATAAAAATGCAAGCCCTCCTGGAGGAATTAATTTAACATGGTCTTTAAATAATACATTTTGTCTAAGCCATTATTCTGTGTCTACTTTTCTGCGTCTGTGAGAGTAATAATGATTTCATTCAAGTATCCATTTCAACTCATCTGGTCCTGGATTTCATTGCAGCAGACCAGCTCTGCAAGCCCAACATACCATATCCAGGGATATATTATCCAGGTAGGAACTTCAGCTCAAAACTAGCACCAATAGTATAACACTGATCTCCACAGAGATCATAGAGTTTTCCCTCTATTCGGCAATGCTGAGAGATACAATAAGCTTTGTATCATCCAGGACAGGTTTACTCAGTAAATCAGCATCAGCTCAAGTAAGTTAGCTGCTCGCAGAAAAAACATTGCTCTGAGATCTCAGTGAATCACCAAGTTCAAGTGGATGGATGTTTTACTTTTTGATTTTGGACACAGATGTGCACCTCTCCTTTCAGCACCTGAAATGAGGATCAAACTGACCACATCAAAGTCATGCTCTGTATTCAAGTCAAGACAGCAGAGAAGGAATAAAGGCGGTCATCATCATAGTCAAGGTATCTTCTAATGTGAAATGGGGAAGGGATAACAGGAGTTAATGGATATCTTTTTGATTCACAGAAGATTTTTTTTGTGCAAGAAGGGCTTTCCCAAAGGCGTCAGAAAGGATGTGTTGTTTTGCTTTTGCAGCAACAGTTCTTTTTCTTCATAGCGATTTTCATCTTCAGTTAACATTCACCTGAGCTGAAACTTGTTCTTGACAGCATTCATCCCCTTGTGTCCGTGGTTATTGCAAATCCAGGATAATCCAGGAACTACATTACCATGTACGTTTCCCTCAACTCTGTCTCTGGACAGAGCTCAGATTTGGGGTAGGGGAGTGAGTCCAAGAAGAAATAAAAGTGAATATTCTTCTACTTCACAACTAGATTATCTTTATCTGGAAAAACATTTAAACGGTAGCAACCAAAGGCTGAAAACAAAGCTGCAATTCATATTCAGACTAAAGAGAGAATATGAGGATGCACCTATTTTTGGAACTTACCTAGATACACACGAGGCAGAGCTTTACTCAGCTTGTTCCCCAGTCACATGGCATTAAAAAGAGGATGCCAAATGGGTTGCACTGCTCCAACCTCAGGTAGCTGAAAAAACCAGCTTCATTCATGTCCATGCAAGTCCACCAATAACAGCAAGGGAGCACATTTTCACTTCTGATTCTTGCTCATTTTCAGAGCACAGCCTCGCTGGACAAAAATTTCATTATGATAAACGTTACGAGTAAGCCAGTGCCCCCAAAATTAAGAGCCAGGCAACAAAGGTAGGAAAAAAAAAGAGCTCAAGTCCATAGAAGCAAGACTTCTCACAGTACCTTCATTTCTTTCCATGGAAAACAATTTGTAGTCATTTTCTCCCTAAGAATAACTTACGGTTTTCCCCAAAGCTCTTAAGTATATCACTTTACAGACCAGAAACCTCATACTACCCACAGAACCTCCCAAACTCCACAGCAAAGAGCTCAGTAAGGGCAGTGAAGAGAAGGACAAGGACACTCGCTTTCATCTTTGGCATATCTCACCTCTCTTTCCTAGAGGTCTGTAAGAGCAAAAGGTGCCACAAATTTCAAGAAGCAGCAGAATTAAGATAACAGTCTCCTTGTGAGACTAAAACTGTCCTGTGATATAACTAGGAATAAGAGAAAGCTACAGTACTGCTAGTCCAAAACTTAAGTGTCTCTAATAATAATAATTGAGAAGCATGAAGACTGTTTTGAGCCAGACAGCAGCTCAGCACAGGGCATTCATGGTTACTGCTGTCTGAAGTTCCCCCTTACCTTAACTGATCAGGCTAAAGCATCATTTTAGGCAGAGGACCTTGACGTAATAAAAAAAAAAAAGAAACACATGGCTCACAGAATACTAATTATTCATGAAAAGTGAGCTTATGAATAAGATATTTGATAAGAAATGTTTCCCTTCAACAAACACTGTTTTTTTTCTTCTCCCCACATATGTAGTAGTGCTAGAGCATTAGCCATGTCAAGACAAATGCACGCTACTACTGTGTAGCAACAGCAGCACTAATGAAGACAGTATCTGCGAAAAAAAAAGAAATCACTGATTGTAGGAAAGTTACTGAGCATTAAAAGAATAGCCAATATAAAACAAAACTGGTTCTCTATCTTATTTCTGTTGGGGGAAAAAAAAAAAATCAAAAGCTGGATTCATTTTTCACTGGATCATTATTATGCTCTTCTGGAAATTGTCTGCAGTGACTTTCATTCCAGGAAATAATATAAATCTAGTATTAGAGCTGAACTCAGGAGTCACACGCACTTTAAAACCACAAATTTAATTGGGTTCTGGGATCAAAAAGTTATATCCGGGTTGCATTTGCCATTCTTTCAGCCTCCAATTGTCCTTTCCAAATCAGAATTGCTAATAGAAACTTTTACAAGTCTATAATAGTGAAAACTCACATACAGATAATG
>VYZV01018682.1:172709-197204 GCA_013401275.1 Pandion haliaetus
ACCAGTTACATGTGTGCTCCTGACTTACTACAATTTCAAAGTCAGTGTAAACCATGTTCATCGCAATGCTTTAGGATAGTTTAATTTAACCTGCTTTAGTTTACAATCACAACAAAATTAAAGCATTCACAGTCAGCCACCAAATTTCAGCTGAGAGGCAGAACTTCCAGCAGTGCAGAGGCAAGTCCTTGAAATGCACTGCCTTGCTTGCGACTGTGCAAACATGGCCTAAGAAAGTCTTCAACTGACAGAGCTGACAACTGAAATGGCAACATGGATTAAAGGGTGCATGCCAGGAGAATGAGAGAGTCAGGTCAAACAGATGAAATAACTTGCTCCAAGTTGAACAGCACACTAATGGCAGAGCCCAGAAAATAATGGATTACCTTCCAGACTACCTAGTCTATCAAGGCAGCTATCAAAGCTACCGGTTTGTTTCGCCATACCTTTGCAAACAACTTCTGTGACCAATACACATCAAACACGCCTACAAAGGCTCGATTCCCAGATCAGTTCATCAGAACAGCTGTCTACGCCAAGCTGTTGTGCCTACGATTACAATACTCTACTTACTGAACTCTGCTAATTCTAACAATATTCTCCCTTCAAGTCACAAAAATGGCTATGCTGGGTCAGAAGTCCATCTAGCCCCAAATCATGTCTTTAACAATAACCAGAAGCAGATGCCAAGAGAAGAGCACAGGAACAGAGGAAACATATGGATACTACCCTTGAGCACACTCCCAGCCTTCAACAACTTGAGGGTCTGGCACTTCACGGACAGTCTTTTGGAGGTGATTCCTAAGTATTTAGCATCTTCAGTGGATTAATTCCTATGCCATGAAATTATCCATTCTCATTTTGAACCCAGGTGAACTTTTAGCATCCAAATACCCTGTGGCAAACCATGCTTTTTTCCTTAAACGGTGCTCAAATCCCCAACTCTTAAGATTCAGTCTGCTTCTCAACCCATGCAGCTACCCAAGCTGACCAACTAGGGCTCCAAACAATCCTAAGGCTTTATCTCTGTTCACCCAGTCAAAATTTATTCCTGTCTACAATCACCACACTTCCCTAATTTTCAATTATCCCTGTCCTCCCCTTTCACCAAATATTCAGCCAATGCCACCAAGAATGAGGCCAACATAGGCCACAAGAGCGAAACTGGCAGGGAAGAAGATCCTCTTTGCAAAAAGAATATTGCTCAGAGTAGGAAGTAAGCTGTCCATCTCTACACCTGTTGTCTCTCTGTGTCAATTACCTAGTGTATGAGCAAATAGGCATCACCCTCACAACGCACAGAGACAAGTAATAGCATTATATCTGTGTAACTCAGGCAGAGATACAAATGCATTCCACTTCTAAAGTAAAACCGTTCATGTCATTTTTGGTAACCACGTGGTATTGCCATCGCAACAGTGACAATAACATGCAACTGCTATCAAGGCTACCAGTTTGTCTCACCATAACTTTGCAAACAACTTCTGTGACCAATACACACCAAACATTCCTATGAGGGCAGGATTCCCAGATCAGTTTATCAGAACAGCTGTCTACACTAAGCTGTCATGCCTATGGTTACAAGAATGTGCCATGGCTAATCTGGATCTGGGTGGGATTAACTCACTACAGCTGCTGGTGCTGAGATTTCTGGCTCTATTTAATTTGGCAAAGAACCACACAGGAAGCTGACAGGCTCAGTCACTGTAGTGAAGCTTCTGACAGTTTTGTCCCTGGACCCCAGAGAACCCACACACAACTCCTGCGAGAAATCAATAAACTATTCCAATTCAGACAAATATGCATGTAAACTCAGGTTGTAGTTTTTTTACCAATCTAAGCTGCCTGAAGTGCAGGTTGTCTCTGCCCTCGCCACCTCCCTTGACAGGGTGTTCCCACTCCCTCTCGGGTGCCAGCACTAGAGCTTGTTTGGCCATGTGGTGAGCTGGCTCAGGGAGCCCAAGGACAGAAAAACAAACAAACAAAAACCAACCCAAAACCAAAACACCACAACAACCCAAAACAAAACAAAAAACCCAAACCAGAATGCCTGAGCTTTCAGCCAGACCTGCTCCCTAGCCTGATTCACGTGGTAGCCACATGAAAGTGAATGCCTGCACCAGGGAAGGCGCAGCTGCCAGCAAGGACAGAATTACCTCTAGCACTAGGACTTAATAAAATAACCATGAGACAGCAGCATGGTAGGACTGTGCTTGCTTTCTACAGAGCTCAGTGGTGTCGCAGCAAAGGAAGACCGCAGGTCTGTTTGTCTGCAGCACTACGTAGATCATGATACTGCCATGATGCTGGACAGCCACTTCTTAAGATGATTTAAATATCTATAAACATTGTCTGTTCAAGATTAAACAAATTAGTTGGTCTGACAGTACACATTTACTAATTACTTCACCAACCTTTGGATAGTTTATCTAAGACATAGCCTGCCTCAGCTTTCTTGAGAACGTACTTTAGTAACAACATGCTGCTCAAATCCTGGCCTAATTTCACAACTTCACAACCTGCCAGCTTCATCTCTGCTGGGTGGAGAAAAGGACTACCTGGCACCCCTTGCTCTCAGCCTCCAGAGAAACACAAAGGTTTGTGTGAACCTAGGACAGAGTACCCTATTCTCTACAAGACCTGATCTTTCCATATGAACATTAAATAGGATTATCAGGGAGGGACAGGAGACTTGCACTGACCATGCCTGTTCTGTGTTTGGAAAGCTTAGGCTGCTGGGAATGCCTACCTGGTGCCTATCTGCAGCCAATTAGTGGTAAAAAGCACCTCCTGCAGAGACCATCAAAGCCATCGCACCCCTAACAGGGCTGCTGCACAGAGATCTGAAGCTCTGCCTTGCTCCTAGAGGGAGGCAGGGATTCCCCACACCATACAACACAGTAAAAGATCAAATCCAGGGATCAAACTCAGATATCTCACTCATGAGATCGCTAAGGCTGGCAGAAACGTCGATTTTAATCAAAATCAAATAAAAAGTGAGCCAGTGAACCTTCAGAGAGCTGCCACAAGCAAAATATGTACAGCTTCACTTTAAAAGACAACAACAACAAAAATCTCATAACCACACCTGTACTAAAATACATTTGACATTGACCACGCTAGCCATCCCAGTTGACTTATTCCCACTGGCGCGTAGCTGCAAATTGCATACCCTTATATAGTAACACCTAAGAGGATTTGCCCCAAGAAAGAGCTGACATGACTGCACCAACCTTCCCCCGAGGATTTTTCCCAACGTAAGAAAGCTTTAATTTGAAGCTAGTGCTCTACAGTACTTTCTCCATTAGAGGCTGCAGGGAAAAAAATGCTGAATTTGTGCATCTCTATGCAACCAGGACCAACTACACCTGCTTAGTCCTGCAGAGAGAAGGAATCTGTCCTTTTTCTACTGATACGGTCATTACTATCACAAGGATCTTTGATCCAATGTCCTCACCAATGAGGGGTCAAGTCTATAGACTTGTATATTCTCAAACATGGAGTGCCTCTAGTATGCCTCCATTTACAGCTTTGATTTATCGGGCAACTTCCTCACCAGGAAGCTTAATAAAGGAGCGTCTGAGATAGGGCCAGGAATGTTTCCCCACGTATCCCCTTCAAACCTTCCATGGTAAGAGTCATATATAATGCCTCCTATTAACTAAGGACTTTTAAGAACCAAAATCAGAGGCCATCTGTAAGATACTGCACACGAAGCTGTTGAAGTAGATTTTAGGAGTAAATAGAGGTTTAAGAGTCTTTAGATGACAAAGGAAAAGCTGCAATGTCCACAGTTAAATACTGTAACATACTTGTTTAGGCCTGCCAAGCTATGAAAATTTATTTCTTTTCCCTCCTTTACCCCCTCCTTTTCATCTAAAGCATCCTTCTTCGTGTAAAACAATTTTCCACTTCCTTTGCAGCCAATGGATTCCACTAAGCAAAAATAACTGAAAAAGTAGAAGAAAAAAGTATAAAAAGAACCACAAGAAGATGTAGTTGCAACCCAGACTCACCTTCAAAACCAGCCTTTTCATTTTAGTTAACGAGTTTCATCCTTGTTATAGAAACAGGGACAATTATGTTCTCCAGTCTTTAAGGAGGGTGGCTGAAAATCATTAGCGACACCTGCATCTCCAAATCATTTTGTAATGCTCTGAATGAAAGATGATAATAAATTGCACTGACATTCATGGAACATTTGCAATTTCATCATTCGAGAACACAGGGATTCTGGAGGAGAAGCACGATAGAAAATCTTATATGATAGGAAATAATATGGGTAGTTTGCATTTATATAGCTCCCACCACCTGAGAATATGAAAAAAAAAAAAAAAAAAAAAAAAAAAGACATCAACTGTATCTCTGAACATCTTTCATAAGATTCTATAGGCTTCTTACTGATCTCAGATCAGAAAAGAAAGACACAACTTTTGCTTCAGTTCATACAGCAGGGTAAAAGGCAGAAGAAACCAGTCAGGAATTCCTTGCTACCCAATGGCTTCTTAAATGCTGAAGCGCCAACACCATAAAAAGAAAAAATTCTCTAAAACATAATGAAGTGGCACAGAAATATTTATCAACATTGCAATCTGGCATAGAGTTTAGCCTTTTAGCAATATACTCTGAACCAAGAGATGAAATAAGTTGCATAGCGTGTATGTAATTTATTCCTAAAGCAAATTCTACTGTAACTTAATTAACATAGAAATACAATTTTTCTTCCATTCAATAATGAAAGGAAAACTCTATTCTATTTCCTAATGAACTACAGTTAAAGTTTTCTTTGTTTCAGCTCTCCAAGAATGGAAGTGTTACTAGTTTATTTCTTGACTTTTTCTCTTAACCTTATTTGTTGCAGGAATTTCAGGGAGTACAAACAAGCATAAATCAAAAAAACTTCCTAAAGCCATTTGGACTTAATTGTTTTCAACACAGCAGTTTATATTTCAGCATTATCATGTTGTCTAGCCCCCTTCTAATTCTCCCCAAGACTCAGAATATGGTTAGCTGGGGAGCAAAGAAGAAACCGGGTGGCTTATGCAGTACTTCTCTACATGCATTTCTACCAGCACACTGTTCTAAATTCAGTGGGATTCTGAATACTCTGAACATAAAGAGAAGTATTTACACAGAGCAGCATTGTCTGACTTGGTTGATTTACTGTTGGTAGAAAGAACTCATTAGCTGTCAGGCCAGTTGTTGAAAAGACTATAATGCCAATGCACAAAGTTGACATAATGAAAATAAAGGAAAGAATCTGGGCCAAATTCAGAGGCAATCTGTAAGGTAATGTAATTTATACCCACTTATGCTCACTCAGATTCCCTTAGAACTTGTTCTACCCAATCTATGGATGCATGAGGGACTCTAAATTGATGTAATTTATATGCCAAAGAGTCAGAAACGTTTTAAGGCCCCAAAGTCGTGGGCACTTAAAGTCATGCTTTCCTACATATTGTTCTCTTCATTAACCTGTCCTGAATCCTCCTCTCCTTTTACCATTTCAGCCTGTGATTTATGCCATTGAGAATCTCTGAGATGCAATGGGCCAAGTGAAAGGAAGGGTGTAGGTAAGTAAGCATGACTCTAAGGAAATCTAAGTTGATGTAACACAGAAGCTAGGGAAGCCAGGTGTCTCTCACATGCAAATCTACTCTCCCCATCACTTAGATTCAGTCTGAGATTTGGCTCTACACATCCTCCATTACCACTAGCAATTGAATTTGTTACTCAAATGATACAAGCAGCCACAGCTCACAGACCTTCATTTCAGGGCCGGGAGGAACATCATGATGATCTAGTTTGACCTTCTGCATAACAGAAGCCATCAAATATCACCCAGTAACCCCTGGATTGAACACAGCAAGTTGAGGATGAATGAGAAAGACACCCAATGTTGATTTAAAGACTTCAAGTGATAGGGGAACCTGCTGCACCTCTCAGCAATCTGTTCCAGTGGTAAATTATCATTACCTTTCAAAACATAGGCCGTGTCATCTCTTGAAGTTTACTGGCTTCAACTTTCAGCCATTTACTCTTTCTTTGTTCTACTAGGCTGGATAAGTTTCTTTCTGTATTTCTTTTAGAGAGTATATCAGATTGCCTCTCAGCCAGTTCAGTGTCTCACATTTTCTAGATCTGAAATCAAGAGAATACAAACTTTGTAATCAAAATAGTTTTAGAATGAGTTGAGTTTGCACTGAAAAATATTTATATATGCTATCCTGATAAAAGCCTTTTAATTTGGAAGAGGAAACAGGACAGCTGGAATCTGGTGACCACAGCTTCCTTCTTCAGTTTCTGAACACTCCAGGATACTATCAGTTGAAGTGTTTACTTTACTCTCTCTGCTGGGCTATCTGAACATACTGGGAGGAAAGGAAAGAGAGCCAGCGTTGCAAGCGGCTTGATTGTTAAGCCACCACTCTTAAGTCCCTTCCAAAGGCCTCTGACTGAGACCTATTCTGCTATTCCACTCCAAGTGAACACTCCATCACACACAAAAATGTTGCCTGTATCCCAAAAATTCAGATTTTGTCATCATTGCTAATATACAGAGGTATGTGGTCAGCAGTAACTCTGGTGGCAATGATATACAGTCCTATCTTCTGGTTTCCTGTTGAACTACAAAATACTGCGTAATAAAAAAATCCTCACACCTCAAGGGAAATATCATTTCAAATTCCATTACAACTTGAGGAGTTGCAGGAACTTGTGAGAAACACACAAAGGGATGCTCTGGAGCAGTGTTCTGGTCTTCTACCAACCACTAAATGGGATTATCCAGAATAGGATGTTTTCATGTGGTTTGCGTTCTTGTTTCTAAGCCCTACGAGAAGATTCCTCAGACAATACAATATGCCACTGTTGATTTCAGAGTTCAGCATCAGGCTAACCCATTTTGCACAGGAGCACTTGATGCTGCCTGTCCCAGCCAGAGAGATGTTAAAAGTTAGACTCTGTATGAATGAAAGGGCTGAAAGCATAGACAAACTCATTTTGCTTTTGTTCAGAAATCTAACTCCTGGATAGAAACTAGCTGGCTCCCAAAGTTAATGTTTCTCTATTATCTGTGAGGATTAGCTGCTGTTCATTTGGGACATCTGCTCCCCAAGAGAGGCACAGCCTTCTCACAGGAGCATCAAACAGAGCCACGAGGAAGCGCATCACTGCAGTGAACCACGAAGAGCAGCCAGCATCAAACGCTGGTTCAGTGCTTCCTACCAGTTAATGCCTTTCATCCCATGGCCTCCTTCACCTCCAGACTTGGCCTCTGTCTGCATTTACACCTTCCCAGAATAAAATCTTTGCTTCCCCCACCCACTTGGTAACCATCATTCAGCTAGTTTGTCTATGACTCATCCACTTCAAAACCCTGCTGACTCACAGTCCTCAAAAAAGAAACTTGCTCAGAGAACGTACTGAGATGTGGGTACGTCGTCCATGCCAGAAAGGAATTCATCCAAGTTGACCTGGTCCCTTTACTAGTGAAAGGCAAGAAAGATGCTCTTCGTTTGTGAATCTTTATCATTTTAAAACCTAATTAGCTCACTGTTATTTATAACCAAAGTATACTTCAATGGCCTGATTTCCAAAAATATTATGCACCCAGTACCTCCCACCAAACCTAATGGGAACTCAATAGTGAAAAATAAGATAAGGCTACACAGTTAGCTTTTGAAACAAAAATATACAGGCTGACTTCTTGAACCCACTGGTAAAAAATGTGACTTACGCATGTGATAATACATGTTTAACACCTTTGAAGAGTATGTGAAGTTAAAACAACAGCTGTAGAAAAAAAAAAGGGTATGTAAAAAATAATAATTACAGACATTTCAGACGGAGCTGTCACTCCTGAGTTGACTGTGCTCCTTCACATCCATAAATTCTATTCAAAATGAAGCGTCTTTATGGGGGCAGGACAACAGGTCCTTCCTGAAGGACAAAAATGAAAGAACGAGACAATTTTTTTTTTCCCCCTCCTCACTATAAAATTATTACCACACTGCATGAAGTACCTGGACAGGTAGCAGAATGTCTTCAACCACAGGGTGAGGGCTTCAGCAGCTTCCTCAGCTATGCTTCTCAACTCAAGGTAGGAATTCCTTGTGTCTCACTGTAACACAAGCCACTGAGAAATGCCTGGTAGAGATACCATAAATCCACTCCATTTCACCTCTGAGGAAGGGAGGATGGTCTGGATGACTCCTTGAGGTCTCTTCTAACACTGTATCTCTTCTAACAAAATACTATCAGTCCATCCAGGAAATAAAAAGAAACTTCTCACTGCAAGATTATCCTCCCTGCTCTCCCCATTTCTCCTGAACTCTACCAGAATTCGTCCTTCTCCACAAACTGCCCATTAAATGCACAGCCTAGTTCAAATCCATGCCTTAATATTGAGTGGGTTACCTTCAACTCTCTCTAGATACCACCAACACCATTTCTCAGTCATAAATGTTGGCAGCAGGACAGGTTCACAAGTTTGCTCTAGTATCTGGAGCTCACAATCACATGAAATTAAAAAAGAAAAGCAACAACAAAGAAATGACAAAAGTCATCTTCTGAATTAACCACAGGACTCATTGCTACATCTTGATTTTCTTCAAAAATTTCTTACCGTTCACATCCAAGGAAGATACCCACGCATATAAACTAAGTATAAACTAATCAAGGTATTTCTCTGACAGACTAGAAAGACAGACAGAGAAAACAATGATGTTATCTTTATTTCTTGCTGAAATTATCTGGGGAGAACCAAGTACCTTGTTTAAACAGACTACACAACTGGATATAGATTAGCTATACAAGACTAATACTGAAATGGTTCAGATCTGAATATCCAAACCAGTTAGGAATAAATTCTTAAAACTAGCAAGATTACAGTGAGAGGATTTACTATCTACTAATTTAAACGTTTACATTTACTTGAATCATTATAAAAGATAAAAGACTGCATCTAACAGTTCTCATGAGCGGATACAGAGCTGGTATGCATCACCTGTAAAAACGTAAATATTGTTTGAATGTTTCTCAAACAATCTAGATAACACTGAACAAAAAAGAAAACCTCTGAACATTAGATATTTGATAACTTGTCCCTTATCTGCTCGATGTGACATTTAGGAAAACACATTTTTAAAAGTCAGTAATGTATTCTGACTTTAACACTGGCATTTCTTGTACCCCAGAACCTCAGTAAAATCATAAAAAGAAAGAAAAATGAAAAACACTTAATAACATCTCCCAAAGCAATAATTTTAAAATATTTTGCTATTATAATGTAAAATTAAATAAGTCTAATATTTTATTTGAAAAATCCCACCCAACATAGTTTCTCAACCCCTAAAGATAGATATTGCAAAGATTGCAGAGTTCACTGGCGACTTCAAAGTTGCTATCAATCTCTATATAGAAAGCATTCAGATACTGCAGTGATGGGCAGCAGTATAAAACCCTGAGAGAGAGAGAAAAACAGATAAAATGCCCTCAGGAACAAGTTTCTATCCAGGAAAACTTACTAAACCAAGGCTTAAATTGAAACAGTATTATTTTTCTATGTAGTGGCAGTTTTTCATCACTTAACTCTCTATTGTTTGTAATATGCTCACAAAATGCAATTTCTTTCCTGAAGGCCAAATTCTGCCAGTCCTCTTCCCACTAAATAATTCCTCATCATGTATGCAGTGCTGTGGTTTCAGCAGAGCTGCTAACGAGGTGACGTTCAGCTGTGAGCACACCCAGACTGCAGGATGGGCCTCAAAGGGAGAGCACCTCAAGTTATCAGTCTCTGAGCACAGGCACCCCATCTGTCCCAGTAAATCACTTCTACCAACAACAGTGGCAGGAAAATTAACGCAACTAAACAAATCAGGCACAGGGTTTTTTTCTCTAGGTGGCTGCTTTGGATATTCCTACTGTTAATGCTGAGTAAGCAACAGATACAGCAGCACTCAGCAGCAATGTGAAACACAAAACCAGAATTTCAAAATACATGTCTAATTAAAAAAGTCAATGATCATCAGCTGAGTGTTAACCCCAAAACCTCAGCCTATAAACTCAAGAAATACTCAGGACTGCAACCTGCACCTTAAACTAGGGAGCCCTGCTGAGGCTGGCTGTTACATCCCAAGCTTTTTAGAGGACTGCATTCTGCTTTTTTTTGTGTGTGACTTTGGAGCCCTTTAGGTATATCCGGGTTAGACATTCAAGCTTTTGCCTGCTATCTAGAGGGAGATAAAAATTGGTACATATACAAACACACATATTGAAAATTTAGATCCTTTTGAACTAAAGTACCTTTAGGAATAATAAATTCCTGCCACTTTAATATTATTACAAGAGCTGGTAACAGACCAAAGCAGTGAGTATTTTTCAAAATGCATGTTTCATAAAAATAAACTCCATATAATATAGGTGCTAGAGAAGCTTCTGTCACACTTTTCCTCATCTAAGCAAATAATCATTTCCTGACAGCCCTTGCATCCCAAACACTACAAGATTTTTAAAAATTAAAAAGGGAAGAAATTATGTCCATCCTCATTATCCAATCTAAGTTGCCAAAGGCAAATGAACAATGAAAGTTATTTAAATCACTAACTTTATGCTGTTAACAATATGAAGTGTTACCTGTTTAGAGATACAGAGGTATTTGCTATTGGAAATACATTCTATCACTGCTGTAAAAAAAAGTTCTTCCCCTGGTCTCCCAACCCCCTTTTATTCCCCTAAGAAAAATACAGTAAAAGTGAGAGAAGATTTCCCTGTCAGCTTGTAACTGCTATTAAAAAAAAAGGTAACATTTAAGCCCTGAGGAGCTCCTGGTCTTCAAAAGTGCAAAGTACATACGGTTCTAGTTGAAGTTAATAGGAGCTGCAGGTGACCAGCACTTCTGACTCTGAGGCCCCAAGCTACTGTACAAAACACTGTCCCTTTGAAATTTCAGCTTAACATTTATCAGCAGCCAACTTGCTGAAGTGCAAGACATATGCATCCCTTTCCCCCACAGTATTTACTTTTTAAAAGCACTGAACAGTTGTGGGAAACACGGCTCTCCTGCAATGTTACAGCCCTACCGAAATGGAAAGCAAGTATGAAAAAATACCAACTCTAATCCTCACTGAGCGTGAGCCCCCAGCCATTGCACACCATAGTACTTCTAGAGCTCTCATCTGCTGGGAATAGACTTGCTGTCTCACACTGACCTTGGCTGCTTTGCTCTTTTGTCCAGTTCCATTTCATTCCCCGTGAAGCCAGCCAGTAACAGCAGCTAAGACTTTATTTTTGAAGTGCCAGCGTACCAACACAGGCACCTCCAGAGAACCACACCGCAGCTTCCTTCGCTTTGCTGCCAACACCCAAAATCTGCCAGACAGCAACACACGGGGCAATGGCCACCAAACAGCAAAGATGAAGAAATCAAAGCCCAGAAAAGCCCAGGGAAGCATAAAGGTAGCTGTGAACTGAACACATGCAACTGCAACCCTAAACATTAGGAAAGAAAATGAAGAAAAATTAGCAATGCATGAACTGGGAAGGTAGAGTGGCTCATTCCCAAGGTGATAGAGTAGCGCACAGTATAGGGGTAAACAACAGACACTAGCTACCACCTACCATCCAGGTACTGGCACTGCTTTGCAATGCAACCTCCCACCAGCCACTTCGCTTCTGTTCCTACCTACCTTTGTGGGCCTGCCTTATTTACATTGCTCAAACTCTTGCAGGCAGGGACTATCTCTTACCCTGGTTTTGTATGCAGCTCAGCACAACAGAACTGCACAGTCAGAAGCAGTCTGCAAACAGTAAAACAACATCTAAAAAAAAAAGAAAAATAAAAAAACAGAAGAGTATGACTGGCTTAGGAAACACAATTGCAATATCTATATAAAAAAAAAAAAGTTGTGGTCAAATGCCAGAGCAAGCACCATGACATACACAAAAGCATTAAGTGAAAGCAAAATGAGAACCAGAAGAGCTCTTAAAAGGATGAGAGAAAACTAAAACAAGGGGGAAAAAAAAAATCCAAAACTGGGAGAAAATGGTAAAGAGGTAGATAAATCACAAAAGATGGATAAGTCATAGAAATAAATAAGGCTTCTTGCTTTCCTTCCATTCATTTCGTGCTAATGGTGCCCACACCTCATGCCTCAGCCTTTTCAAGGTCTGTCCTTGTCACCTAAGCCTCAGATTACCTCTTTGCCACTAGGGCTGGTTAAAAAGTAGGCATGAATTTACCTGACAATCCCTCCTGAGAGCAAATGAGAATGTGGGAAAGAGGAAGAAGGAAATAAAATTCACATATCTCTACCCCAGAATAGCTGACTAGCACAAAAAAGAATCACCCATTGATGGTTAAGAAATAATAAACAACTAATAAATTACTCCCTTGCTAAAAGACCAGGAAAGATGAAGCTGTTGTAGTAGCATGGCAGTCATACCTCATTCCTCAACACACATTGTAAAAATCAGTCTACATCTTTGCGGCCATTGACACAGTTCCTTGTTCTGCTTTAAGAACACCAATAATCCACTCTTGTTTATAGTGTTTTCATACGTTTAAAACAAAACTCTTGGGACACAAGAATTTATCAGCATCAGGAATATCACCCATTTCTCTCCCATCCACAGTGTACCTTTGAGTCAAACAAGCCGTAATTTTTTTAAAAACTCAGCTACTTCAACACAACAGTAAGGGAAGCACATATGATAAGGTTACAAGCCAAGATGAGAGGAATAAAAAAAAAGTAAATGACAACAAAAGATCTAAAATAAGCCCTGGCAAGACACACAACATTGGGCACAAGAAAACCAAAGCCAGTTGGCTCTGATGAATCTGTATCTATCAACTACTATTTAGCTAACACCTACCCATAAATAACTTCTTTGCTATTCTCTTGACGATTAACAGGGTGCTGTTGATTGGAAAAAATTATCCTGAAGGACACGAACATAGACCAGTCCTTAAAGGATGTTGATCAAATTGTGACAATCATTTCAAAAATCCTTCCCATTGGTGTCTGACAGGAGGTTCCGCAAAAGCCAGCGAGCTGGGGGCTGTGCACGGGCACTGTTTGAAAGAGTTTTTCCCTCTGTTACTTCAAAGGATGCATCCTTATCCAGGTGTCCACTAAGTTTTTAATGTCTTCTGGAAAAATTTGGGCCAAGCACTGTTTGAATCTCTACAACAGTGCAACCTGGACCCTGATCTGCCCCTCATATCACTGGTCACACACCACTAACGTCCTTTTTACCTGGGTGCCTTAGTAGGACTGCAGATAAACAACTTCCCAACACCAAAACTACAGGGAATCCCTCTCCTCCAGAAAGCATGTCCTTCTACCCTGCTCCATTTCTCCTCTTCCCCAACAGAAAGGCTCAAGGGCTAGAAGATGTAATGTTGAACCAGGTAGGCTGGTTCAAGGCACTCACTTCAGGTAACCGATTTTTCAAACTGCTCTGTAATTCTGGATGCCCCATCTGGGAGTCATATTGGGTCTGGCTTCATATGCTTTTGAGACCTCCATCTGTGGGACTTGTGAGTACTCAGCACTTCTGGATAACCAGAGATTAACATGCCACCTTCTGCAAATGTTTTCCCTTGATTTTCCCAGCTTTGCCTCCACTCTTACATCACTCACACACTGCATTTGCTCATAAAGCAGCAACAACACTCCCCACCTCCCTGTTCTGCCCAAAAAGAGAAGGTGTGGATGCTACACAAGTCTATCCCCAAACTCTCGATAATCCAGTATAAGGCTTCTGGAGGCTGATGCCATTATTTGCATGCAGCCATTACATGAGCAAATAAGGTGTTTAAGGCACCTCTCAGAATGGGCTCTGAAGATTAGTTAATGTTTATACAGCCCACTGAAAATTGAAATGACTGCTACATGCTAAGTATTACCATCACCAGGGATCCATTTAAGTAAAAGCAGGGCAGAAAGTGAAGGAAACAAAACTTATTTCTTCTGTCCAGCACAATTATTGCCAGACTTATGCATGCTAAAAACACCCAATAACCCATCTAACACAGTAAATTAATGTTTATGCTATTCAGTTTAGACAATCTTATGCTGAAAGGTTTTCAAACTACAGGAAATTGCACATTGCGCAGGGACAACTGTATACAATTACAGTGATTCTGTAAAATGGCAGAGATATAAAGCAGAAACTGAGTGGCCAGCAAGGCTTCTAAATCACACAGATAACAAGTATGTCCTGGCGGGCCAGTAGTCTACAGCTTTCTCACGGCTGTTTCTAGAGGTGGGAATTATAGCCGTAATCTCAAAATTCAAGATGACTCAGTGCATTGCACACCTGTATCCGCAAGGCAACAACAGACAGGTGGAATCAGCATGCACCACTACTGCCATCCCAGAGTCACCATACATCAGCCAGATTTATTATTATCCCATCTTGCACCACCAGCCGGTACCCATAGTAAAAGCGCCACTGAAGAGGACACTGTTACTGGGAATATTTGTATCTACCCGTGTTTCTTTAGGAGGCAAAAGCTCCAAAGAGATACAAAGAGCACAAACACAAAATCCAGCAAGCGCGATGCTCTCCTGGGCAGAAAGCTCCCAGCTGCTTTCCTAAAGGCCACAGCAATGTGTCTGCCGTATGCTTGTTTTCATGACGGACTGTTTAACAGTACTTAGTGCAGCTCTACCTTGACACGGTAAACGTCATCTTAATACAGCCTAGGTAAAGTATTCAGCTTACCAAGTCCTCCTGCACGCTCTGTCAAACATCTGAAGGACTGCAGTGCCTCTGACTTTTTTCTGATGTCTTTCAGGTATAGAGCGGTATTAAAGCTAGTTTTTGTGAATGCAAAACCAGGCAGGGAATTGTATAAGAGCTATCGGTCCTATTCTTTACCTTATTCATTGTACCGTTTGCAGCTCTTTTCATCACTAAACAATTTCAGAAGTGTCATTTGCACTTGAAACGAGTATATATTACACTGTTCAGTTACATATGGTAGATTATCGGTTTGTGTGTATCAGCTAAGCAGAACATTGACAGCTGTGTAGACACATCTCAGCTGATACTAAAAGAAGTCTTGTTGGCAGTTTTGATCTTAAAGTAAATACACCGAAAAACTTAGCTCTAATTAGGCTGAAAGGCAGATACGATTTTCTGGAATGAACACTAAACGAACGCTGCCGATAACACCATCTTTGCAAAATATCTTGTTTGGTTTGTCTTTAAAAGATAACATTTTCAAGATAAAATATTCTGACTTACAAGTGATATGTCCCTGCTGTTTGTGTGTTCACAAAAATCTGAATTTTGTATTTTAAGCTGCACGTTATGCTTCATTAATGTGAAATCACCATCCTGCATCACAGACATATTAGCTGAGCTCCAAGTGACCTAATTCATTTTTAATATTTCATAGTTTGTTAAAAGCTGAAACGAGAGATCACTAACACAGCTCTGACACCCCCTGTCACGGAATCAAAAGATGTAGGGAAAAGGTCATGTACTTACTAACTGGCACCAAACCAAATTCATCACTATAAAATGAGAGACCAGAAATGAAGACTGCATTTCCCATTATGCTTCTCTCTTCATAAGTGCATCCATCAACTTGCACGATACCCACAAGCAGAAGTTATTTATATGCATGTGCCCCAATAAAAGGTCAGAGAGATGTGAGGAAGAGAAGAAATGAGGATTGCAGCCTTTGTCTAAGCAAGAAGTAGTTCCTTCCCTTTAAAGCAAACTCAGCAGCAACAGCCTTTGAAGACCAAAAGGAGAAACAATTCCCAACCACATAAAGAAACTAACAAGACCCTTATATGGCTAAGAATTGCAATGCCATTTTTTTTTCCACGGCCAGAAAAATTAGAACAAGAGGGGAAAAATAGAGCAAACTTTAAACAGGCAGTTCTCGGAGCACCAGGGAATTCACACAGGCACATCATTCCAGCTCTAAGAACTACCAAATACTTTCTTCTTTAAAGGGAAGGAGGACATTACACCAGGTGAGTCCCTGAAATCTAGATTTCAACTCTCCTGCTGTAACTATGGATACCTAGCTTTAAAAACCTTTTGTGATGTAGTGGTACACCAGGCTCCCTTATCTCCTCCTCCAGCAAAACGCCTCCATCTGAAGTCCCCTAATCTCCCTTTATCTCGCAGGTCACCAATGCACCACCTCAAGGTTTTACCAGCCCTGGCACCGCACATCCGAAATGGCCCTCTGCCCCGTCTACCACATCTTCAGTCTGCCTCTCGCCCTCCAGCAACGCCGGGGCAAGGGTTGCCAGCTTCTCACCCAGGAAGGCAACTAGACTGCACCGCATGTTGCTTCAAATAAGCAGAGAATTCTCGCAGGAAAGTCAAACGGGACTCGAGGGTTGATCCCGCCGGCGCGAGGCCGCGTGCAGAAAGGTCAGGCTCCCACCCGGCGTTGATACTGAACTTTGAATGGCTCAGCCCGGCTGGTCTCTAAATATAGCCGGGCAGAGGAAGGGCTGTGAAAGGGGGTGGGGAAGGGAGCGGGACAGAAGCCAAATGAGCAATCAGTTAAATAAAACAGCATCACGTTGGTCTACCCGTAAGGCTCTCCTACTTTTCTCTGCCACGCTCTGCAGTGGAGTATTTAAGTGCAGCTTCAGGATTTACTCTATTAATGCAAACTCACAGAATAAGAACAAACTGCTGTTTGATTTATATGTGGGGAGGGGGGGATACGAATTTGTTCAACAACTTTTCTTCTTGAATAAATTTGAATCACACAGGAGCGACGTCACTTCCACTACATGACAGCCCATAAATCATCATCAACCACATGGTACCAGCCATAAAACATGTGTCATGGAGACACCAATGAGGAACAAAATATCAGAGAGCTTTACATTGTAAACATGCAATCTTATGCATCTTCCAGCTTTGACTATGATCTATATAAGTCAGGTGGTTTATTTCATTCATTTGCATCTGAATGAAGTCAACACAATTAACAGAGGAACCCTTATAGAAACTCTGTCCAAACAATTTCGTCTGCATAAATTTACCACAAATGAAACACTTAAAAATGTAAACACTTTTTTAATAAACGACCATGTTTGTTACTGAAGTTGACTTTACGACAAATAAGCAGAGAGGGAATTTATTCCCGTCATGGTTGCAAGCAAGCAAGCACAGAAACAAACAAGGAAGACAAGAAGAAAGAAAGAAAGAAAGAAAAAGAAAGAAAAATCTTTGCATCCAAAAGTAGCAAAAATTATCTTTTTCTCTTATTTGACAGCATCGTGCTTGAAAAATCTTTCCGTTAATAAAAAAATTCTAGAAGAGATTAGACTTTGCTGTAAACCAACAAAATCAAAAAGACAGTATGGCTGAGGAATTCAATGGGAGCCTCCGATCTGCAACTACAGATAGGACAAGCAACCTTCGCTTCAGTTCTCCATTTGGAAATACTGTATCCCCAAGAAAAGACCTACACAGAAAACTGACTTGTTTCAAATTTCAAAGAGGCTACACAGTATTTTTATCTTAACAAAAGCAAAACCGGCTCTCCCCTCTACTCTTCACTTTTTGTGGATTAACCACGGCTACTCTCTCACAGAAATTGCTAATCTTCATTATAGGCACAGGGCTCCGTGGAAAACATCTCCTATGGCAATGAGAGTTCCACTGCGTATAAACTGTATCTCAACGGTGGCAGAGAGAGAAACAGACAGAAAGACTGAACAGTTTTTTCCTGCTCATTGCCTGAAATTATAAATCAGAATAAATAATGTTGAATAGAAATTATAGCCATAGAAAACCCAAAATGCTGTTAAATATCATACGAGGTATGTTCTCACCCACTTATACTATGTAGAATCATTTTGATAGACAGATCTTGTTTCCTTTGTAATTTTTTTTTTTTTTTTTAAGCTGCATATTGTTCAGCTGTCCTGGTTTTGCCAATCGAGAACAGTATGTGCTTTGTGGGCCTGATTCTGCCTTCCTGAAGACAACTGAATCTCTTTCATTGATTTTTTTCAAAGGAAGCAGAACAGATCCCTCTCGCTATAACTTCTATTCAATAATATTACTGTTAATCAGCTACTTAAAAATATTGGCATGTCATTCTGCATCAGAAGACACCATTCTCAAGCTGATACCCTGCACATTTAAAGTAGCTCTCCATGTAAAAGTGTTTACTTCTAAACTTCCCTCAATCACTCAATCTTGCCCATACAATTGGGAAAGCAATTGCGAAACGATCACTACACAAACACTCACAATATAGGCTGTGACAATATCTGAGTAAATCACTGTTCTCTGTCTCCCTTCTCTGCCCATCTGCAGTCTTTGGTATGGAACAACTATATCATAAAAGCTCTTATTCACACATGCTTTTGATATTACACTATTTAATCACATACAGCTGTAGCTGATGAGACTGTTACAAAACACAATTTTAATGCAGCACTGGAAGCAAGTTCTGTAGACACATTAACCATTTTCCTCTACATAAAATTTCTAACATTAAAAGGCTTTTCTTCAAGAAAAACAAAACAGGAAAAAAAAAATAAAAACAGCCCACTCGTTTTTTAAAAATCTGCTTCTCTTCCTGGACACTCCAGAATGGGCTTGTTTGCAAGTGAACTCAAAAGTCCCTGCCTGGAGTATAGATAGTGACAAACCCACTTCCCCCACACCAAACAAAAATAATAATTAAAAAACCCTGCTTGCAATTATATGCAAAGGGAACACTATCCAGGCAACTTACAGCAAGACCTGAAATGAACTCAAGCATCCTACTTGAAAGGCATCTTTTCTTATCTGGTTTTTAATTCACGGAAATTTAAGAACTGACAGTCTGATGATTTTCACCAAGATACTTGAATTAAAGTGCAAATACACCATCCTAGTTACTCTGAAAGGCCCCCATGCATTAAGAACCAAAACAGTCTAGTCCTGAAGCATTGTACTTTATTTTGAAGGGGCACTTAGTATAATAGTTACAATTCAGAATGCCTTAACACACAGCATTTGCCACAGCAAGATCTGTGTAGCCTAATCTGACAAATGCTTGTAAATTCCATCTTTTGTTATGGAAGTAAAATATCTGCTTGCAGAATACATCTCTGTAGAATACAGTAATACACAAATGCTCGAAAGAGTAAAAATTTCAACTTTCCTTTCTCACAGTTTTGGTGTTTGGGTTTTTTGTTTGGTTTTTTGGGGTTTGTTTTGGTTTAGTTGTTGGGTTTGGTTTTTTTTTTAATTTAAACAGACTTGCATTGAGGCAACACATTAAAGGAAGATCAACAAAGAGATTCAACATCATTTTAATATATATCATGGTGTCCCTTACAGCAACAAAAGTATTTTTATCCAGGCATGTAAGGATAGATGGCAAGCAAACAAGTTCATATATTTCTGCATTTTTCAGAGGAACATAACTTTTATCTTCCTTATTGTTTAAAGCAACTGGCAAAATACTAGAGCTAGATATTAATATTACTGTCAAAATTATAGCCAGGCTTAAATATTTTTAAATGGCATTTAAACAAATTCATATTTCTTTTGGGCAGCTCTCGGAAGCATTTAAAACATGCTGCGACATAGTGAATCAAACAGGGGCTAAGTGCAAACGAACTTCATTCCTAGAAATGCATTTCTCTGTTTGCAAGTGTTTGCCTTTACTTTGGCACGATCACATGGGCTCCAGCTAGACTTTTGAGCTCTGGCAGCAATCCAAGCTGCAGATGGTTGGAAATGCAGCCTGAAATCAGTGTGTGGTTGATGAATTACTCCTTACACCTGACCCCTGCTTCACACCAGGCACCAAACACAATCTGAACACTACCAGCCAGAGAAGCCCTGTCAGGCATCTCCATATCTGGAACGCTTTCTTCAAGGCCTTCTGTATGGCCAGATGGCCAAAAGTGGGGAATGCGGTAAACTCACTAAACAGAAACGTGAGTGACAAAACAGCACAGGATTGGCAGGTATGAGGTGAAGAGAGGCGAAAGCTTTGCGCCAATTCCAAAAATACGCTTTCTAAAATGAGCAAGGAGGGAGGCATGCTCGTGGCACGCAACTGAAACAGGTCCCCAATTCCTTCGTGCCAACTGATGCCCTAAAAATGTCAAAAGGAAACATAACAATACACATATGCATACCCAAACGTGTACCTGTAAAAACTACTTTATCAAGCTTAAACTCTTCTGAATACACCTGTTTGAATTTCCCAATTGTTTTTTCCTCAGCTGGGGCACGTATCTGTCACTTCATGGACATGCTCGTTAAACCACTCTTGCCTGCGGGGCAGTCTGCACAATTTTCACATCCACAGAGGCAGGATTTTATTCACATAGGTGTTGGGAAAAATCACACTTCTTCCTCTTGCATGTGTTCATATGTGCATCAGGCATACAGAGATGAAGAGGTATCACATGTACAGCAAACACTACCTCTCTGTTCGGGGTATTTCAGCCTTCTAACTGGGTAGCAGAGTCAACACCATGAGAGTTAAACTACCAAACCCAAACCATGACTAATAGGTAGGAAATAGCTAGAGAATGCATGAAAGCAAACCGCACGGAAATAGATGCTAAAATGGCGTATTTTTACCCCAAATGCAGGTACAGTGATCATAAACCAAACAATTCCTGTCAGGAGGTAACTGTGGCACCTCCTCCTTTCTACCCAAGTAATTCAGGTTTTTCTCAGCAGAGTGTTTGCAGAGAAAGCTTACCCAGCGCTAGGTCTAATCATAAGCTGCAGAGGACAAAGATAAAACACAGCATCTACTAAATTAAAGACACTCTTTCAAATATATTCCAACAGTTCAGTTAATATTTTTTCCCCCTTTTTCCTATCATTACATGATATTTCATGATGCTCAGTTTTGTTTTCCTCTGTGCAAAACAGCAAAGAGAAAAGAATTTGCTTTAGCAAGCAAGAAACCAAAGAAATAAATTCAGACCACAATGCAAGGTTTGGCATCATTATCATTTCATATATGACAATTTGCAACATACTCCTGTAAAGCAGTTGTTTGAGTAGTTATGCCATCAGCAAGGATGCTACTATGGAAATTCACTTAACATCTCAAAATAAAATAAAAAACTCCTATAGATTCTCATCAGATATACATGAGCTGAACCACCTCCATGCAATATTCCTTGCAGCAACAACACAAGACTGTACTTTACTTACAACAGTAACCAAAAATGTTTATTCTGAAATAAACTCCTAGGACAACTGGACTCTGCTCTCAGGATCTGCCCGAAGAAGTTCCAACACTGTACTTTCAAAGTGCAGTTGTCAGCGTCATGCCAAAACAAGAAAAATAAGGTTACATCTTTCCTCAAACTCAGTGTTTGTCCTTAAGAGACATACTAAATTCTTTGCAACTGTCTCTTAAAAATTGATCTCCCCGCCCCCACCCCCCCTTTTCATTTTTGGATGACAACAGGTTTGTCTAAACCTGCAATCAAAGTTTTAGCTTCAGTGGGGCATCTGATAATGAAGGAGCACAAGTACATTGAATAATAAAGAGTGCATGTTTCATGTTCCACAAAAGGCCATGAAACACTAAAAACTTAAAGCAATCAGACAAACATATGGAATCCATTTTTTCTATTTATAATCCCATTACCCATATAGCTATTCATTTACACCATTTCTGCACAACAACATGCTAGCTACGTTAGACAACTCAAACACGGACTGCAGACTGAGATCTTGCGCAGCTCGGTGCTCCCCCATGAGAAGGGTGTGATGTACAGTAACGCGGTACTTCTTTGAGAAGAACCGAGACAACTTCGCCAAACAAGCAAAGCAAAACCAGCGCTTCACCCAAATACGCTGGGGAGCACGAATTTCCAAACTTTGCCCATTGAACACACTGCCACTCTGCATTTCACAAGCTGTACACAAATGCTGTAAGAAAGCCCAGAATTTCTTTCTTAATTACAAATGAATGCACCCCCCCCAGCATGCATGACTATGAGCATAAAAACACATTCTTTCTGCAGAGCTGAATCCTACCATGCTTGGTACAAAGAGCAGTTTTTTGGAAAATAAAAAGCTGGAGTTCACAGGATGGCTGGAATCGTACAGGGGTTTATTAATATGTGTTGCTCCAATAGGCATGATAAAAGATACAGGTCTCCACCACAACGTTATTTGATTACCCGACTATTAGCTTTAGACATACAATGGATCTAACTGCTTTAAAACGTCCCAGAAGCTGATGGCTAGCTTTAAGGTAACAAAATCCAGATGCTGCCTGTCTGCGCTAAACTCTTAAGGTCTATAGAAGAGAAATACTTGTACGTGTGTGTGTATATATATAGGTGCGTTCATATGTGTTTATTATTTAGGTTTTATGTATGCACTTAACTGCGGAGCAAGGAAAATAAGAAAAATTAGTGCCATATAAAACATAGCACCGATTTGAAGTTTCACCTGTCCTTACAGTAATAGTACACGTGTGCAAAGACAGACGCACATGACTTTTCACGGGGTTGATAATTTTATATACTGGCTATAAAAGTGCATTTAATTTATTTTTTTAAAGCATCGCGTTAAAAAAAAGCCGTGGTACGGAAAAGCTATTGTTACTATTTTAAGCTCAAATACAAGGTTAGTTTCCTCAAAAAAGCTTATTTTAAAAAGTTGAGAAAAATGAGCAAAAAAGGGAAAAAAAAAATAAAAAAGAGACTGGCAAAATGTAAGCTACGTGAGTAAAAGGCATGGAATGTCCAATATTTCTCCTCCAATACTCGAGGCTATTGTTCTTTCAAAAAAACACCATCAATTGTTTCATGTCCTTGGCTTGCCAGGTTTTGAGGAATAGCATCAGTCTGCATCCCCCAATCCCCCAAACAGTTAAAGCTATAGGCAATATTGCAGCCAAGCTAGTGACGGGCTGCTGCTGCAACAGCAACAATACACACTAAATGGTCACAAAGGTAAAATGCAATTTGGATCGACCTTGAAAAGAAGAAAAAAAAAAAAAAAACTATAAAAATCACTCCAAAACACAAAATTAAAAAAAGGCTAAATTTTATGCAAAAAAAATCTGCACAATACAGCGAAAGAAACAGCAGAGCAAAGAAGCAAGAGGTAACCCTGCCATGAATCACAAGGCTGTAATCACATTGAGTGGTTCTGGTGTCATCGCAACTCCAACCAGCCTGAATCGCAGTTCTGACAATTAGTTAATTTATATAATGCAGCAGTCAGGCTATAAACATTAACGGGAAAGTAATTTTATTAACAAGGAAATATAACTTATCCTTTCAGAACTGCAGCCAGATCAATGTGCTTCAAACCAAAAGTCTGGAGAAGTCAGCCTCCCCCGTGGCACTTCACCACACACAGACGCACACGTCAAATGTCCCATGTGTTAAATTTGCCACAGAAGCGCGATGTGTATATGCGTATGCATTGCCGTACACACGTGTGTGTGCCCTGCCTATTTTTCCCCCCCAAAGGATGTTCGCTTATTGACTGAAACTGTTAATCTGTGGCTGTGAGGTCACACTTCAGAACAGTATTTTTTTTCCTTTTTTTTTTTTCCCCTTTCCTTTTTTTTTAATTTTTTTTTAAATATAGTGTCCTAGCAGGGTTTGCAAACTTTCGGTTTAGGGCCTTCTTTTGTTGCTGTCCCTTGGCCACACAGGAAGTCTTTTCAGAGAGCAGACTATTACACAATGGCATTAGAAAAATAAAGCTTTAATTAACTAACTCATGGCCAGGTAGCATCGACTTCACTCAGCCTCTGTAGGAGAGGCAGGCCTGCTTTCCAGCCTGCTGGCATTTTAAAAATTCTTAAGAGGAAAGAAAAAGGACGAGTCCGTGCTTGGATACGCTCTCCAAAAGTAGCTACCCTCTATTTCTAGACCTTTTAAATGCAACAGAGTACAGCTGTATCATCCTCAATATTTAATGAAATATTAAAAGCAGTGCAGTGCACTGAAACAAACTCCACCAGCTTTACAGTCGGTTAGCTCCTCGCTCTCCTGCGAGCTCCACAGCATCTCCTCCTCAGCTGATTAAAAGTTTGAGTTGCCACAGACAGCTTTTCTAACAGCAAAACGCTTTTAAGCTCCGAATAAACTGTGGAGAACCCTGGAAGAGCCACCAAAACGGCCTTGCGTGCCTGATGCTGTCCAGAGCACTCTTTATCCCGTGCCATCGTAAACACACTACCTGCCCGCTGTTACGATAGCGTTAACCGCACCGGTCTCCCCAAACAATAAAAGGAATTAGCCGACGCCAGCAGCCCTTGGAGGGGGGAAAAAAAAAAAAATTAAATAAAAAATTAAAACAAATAAAGAAACGGAGGGGAGGGCAGACAGTAACCTTCCTGCCTCTCCCGCGCCTGCCTTCTGCCTTCCAGCTCGGCTCTGCGTGACACCGAACCCGAGGAAGCGAGGGAAAAACCGCCGGAGAGGAGAGGAGAGAGAGAAGAGGAGAGAGAAGAGGCGAGGAGAGAGGAGAGGAGAGGAGAGGAGAGGAGAG
>VYZV01018682.1:206362-257152 GCA_013401275.1 Pandion haliaetus
GCAGTTCTTTGAATGTAGAACCAAAATATTCGGCAGGGGGCGGGGGGGGGAAGATACCACTGAGCTATTTTTTTTAACTTGGAAATCCATCCTGCTAGATGGGAGAAGAAAGCACTGTGTGCCATAAACATCTCATTTCATGTTAGCCAAAGTGCCTCCACAGGGTTGTGGACAGAGTTAGGGAGTTTGAAACATAGTAGAAGATGAGGTTATTAAGTTCATTAATAGGGGAAGAACTGGGTCTCAAATTGAGGATCCAATCAGTCTCACCTCTTACTGACTTCTTTTCAATACAGGGATTTAAAGAAGTTTCTGCTAGGTATAGATGTACACGGCTTCCCTTTTCCTCACAATTGCAAGTTGCACACCCCTGACATCAATACGCTTGTCTTTTCAGGATCCTACGGCAGCAAAATATATCAGCTTAAAAACATAAAAACAGTCTTTGCCAAAGATTTCTCACCTCAAATACAACAGGGTAAGAATGACAAGGAGAAAACACTAAAATCGAGTAGGAGTGAAATTCTAATCTTCTCGTACAGTTTTCCAGCTGAAATACTGACACAAATTCAGCGTGCAGATAATTTGCGGTTTGGCCACTTGGTACATTCCCACCAAGCAAAGGTAGATGTTTCTGTACCGTGAAGAGGTTGTAGGAGGAAAAAAAAACAACTTAATTTCATTTAATTTGGGAGTTGTATTTTAGCAATAGATATTTCTTCGTGCTAGTCATCTTACTGGAATGTTTTATCAGAAGGGCCAGTACCATTCTGTCACTATGGGGGTTTGACATTTCCCATGATATCAGACCTCCATTTGAGTGAACTACTTGTTTGTCAGATCTCTACTATTTCAGCTGAGTATTTCCATCCTGTAGAACACATCCTCCCTTCAAATTCATGGTGAGAAATTTTAGTCAAACCGTTTGTCCTCTTCTTGTTTCTCAAGAAAGATACGAGTTTTTTTTCCTGTGTTGGAATAAAGCAGTGCCAAATGTAGGCAAACATGTCCAAGCTCATCCAGCTTCTTCTCCTTGGATAGTGGCTGGAAGGATCCCAAAGGAAGGCAAGGTTTCTTACTACATGTGGAAGAGAGACATGAAATTTGGCCGAATGAGTGACTTTCTGCTAGGGATGCGCCTGGTGCCTTTCTTGTGAAAATTTTCCAGATTCCACATGAAAAACATATGAAATCGCATAGTCTCTGCACGCTCAGCGAATACCTCCTTGGAGTTTCTATACATGCTTCCCTCCCAGCTCCCACAGACCTCTGCAGACAGACGGGGAATGGCACCTACCTCTCTCTTAGCTGTGGGGAAGTGTGCGAATGGCTGAGCAGCGCTCATCTCACCTGAGCAGCACAGCAGGAGACAAGGATCGCAGATATGATAGGAGATGCTGGCACCTAACTCTAGTAGTACTGGGGGGTATTGCATTATTTTTGCAATTATGATACTGCTGTGCTCTTAGGGTATTGCCCATCACTCACTGAGATGAGGAGCTGTGGAGGAGGGAACACAAAAGGAGACTGAGGAGTAAAAGAGGGATATGCCTAGGTTACAGGGGGAGATGAGGACAATATATCAAGGCACTGGTGTTGTAAAAGGAGCCCAGGGTGAGTGACTGTTACAATCTAGAGTGGAGAAGAATCAAATGGGGAGCTGGAAATACCTGTGCAAAATGGGATGTGAGAATAAGAATTGACTAAAATGAAGAATGAAAAAGCAGAAGCAATGGCAACCAGGTAGTTAAGAAGAGCCAAACTGATTTGGGGGGCTAGACAGGACAAGAGAGGAGCCAAAATGGGTGAGAATGAAGGGGGCAGAGATGTGTATGAGGAAAGAAGAGGACAGCCCTTCCCCTCTGCATCCTAGCTGTAAACCCCAAATACCTGAGGTTGACCACTCTTCTGTTGTCAATAAAAATCATCTACACCCAGCTGCAAAGTGATCCAGCCCCTTCTAGCACTGCTCCACATAGACAATTAAAATCTAATGCTGCCAGACTCTCCATGTCTCTGTGATAAATAGAAAGATTTCAGCCTTGCTGACAATCCATTTGTCAATATGCATGGGATGGCATTTTCAGGTTCTTTTTTAAAAAAGCTAAAACCCTTTTCACACATAAATTAAATTAAAATAACAAGGGGGAAAATTCCATGTGATCCCACATTTAAGGTTAATGAGTAATGGGATAATTATAATGAATAATAAAAAGATAATGAGTGTTCACAGAGGAGCCCATTACAACTGTGTAGACAACCATTACTCTGTAATTTTATACGTTTTGAACACTTGACTTTGCAACCTTAATGCTTTTTTAAAATTGTTTTTGTCTGTGTAATGATATATAACAACCTCCAGACACCATCTGCAGTCTTCATATTTCCTTGATCTCTTTCAAACAAATTTTAGTACTGGGTATGAGAAGAGGTGAGTGATTACGTCGTTGAGCAACAGCCAGGAGATAGTGAGGGATACATTTGGTTGTTTCCTCTCCACACATTCATAATTCCAATCTCAACAGCTGGGACCACACTACAAGCTCTTGGGCTTGGTTTGTCTGCTTTAAAGCCTCTGTGTTTATGACAGTTCTGTCAAAATTTCTTGATTCTGCAGTTTGCTTCTCCCATTGGTCTAACAGCCAAACCCAAGTTAATGAGGCTTCAGGACACAATTAAATATTTAATGGTTCAGTTAGGGTTGTGGCCAAGAGCATGGCATCAACCATTTTCTTGATTCCTTTTCATCTAACACTGTGCCGATTACTTTAGTTGTACGTGCTGTCCTTCACTGCTGGACCCCTGCTTAGACATAGTACTAGGCACATTTTTTTAATTGGAAAGAGGCATTGCATGCTTACAATCATCATATTTCAAGCTTACTGCTAGGAAAAGCCAATATTAATAAGGGTTGCTTTTGCATTTCTTCAGGCATTACATATTTTAGCTGCAAATGTCAGCTCTTAGCAAGTTCTTAGCTCTTTTTTCCGAAGTATAGTAATATTAATAAATGCCCCATAGCACTGTCCCAACTCCTTATCACTCTAGCAACGCTGGGTCACCTTAAAGCCACTGCAAGTCCCTAAACAACTGCATCATTCAGACTGGAATCCTAATGCGTACCGTGTGGCATCCATCACTACGCTACCTGCATGCTTATATGCAGGTGGTTCTCTTGGCAGCTGAGATTTCTATTTGCAATAAAAGAAAAAAACTGTTTGCAGTAAAGAGCAGACACTTTGGTGGACCAGCTCAGTGACTCAACTACCTGTGGAGCACACATGCCCATTTCCAGCTGCATGACCATGAATTGCAGTCTGAGTGGAAAAGGGGAGTTAACACTAAATATTATTAGATAAGAGCCAATCCCTACTCAGCACTCCTCAAACAGCAGGAGAAACATGTCTTAGGTGTAAAGTGAGAGATCAAGTAGGAGGAAACAGTAGTGAAGAACGATAAGGCGAATGAAACACCCTCTCTGCATGCCTCTCCGAATTGGTCTTTTCTATTATTAAGTTTTTGGCTATAAGAGAAAGGTGACAGAGATCCTATGCTCTCACTGTCACGGCAAGTCATTCACTTGTTATTCAACATTACAAAGAGCAGCATATGAACTTCATGGTATTTATATCTCTAATTTTATGCAATAATTTAGTTGCTGCCTCCTTGCATGAAGGAAACACAGTAACACCTAATTCAAGAGCTAGCCTTGTAACAGCACTAACCAGCAAAGCAAAAAAAATCAGGTGATGTATGGATACTTAGTTGTATAACTCCTAGAAAGAAGAATGAAAATAGAGACTTGAAATTCCAACATGCTGCTTTGAAAAGCACCATCTCTGAATTGAAATGATGGATGGCTTTCTATATACAAACACTTACAAACACGTAACCCATGATCCAAGTAAGCTAGTAGATGACAGTGTGCTGTTGCACGCTTCAGTCCCACAGGACTGTCTGGAAGCAGTTTGACCCAGTTCAGCAGAACTCTCTCTTAAACATTGCAACCGTTTCCTGAACCAGCTATTAAAAACCACTTCGAGCAGCGGACTTTGCAAGCTGCACACCCTACCACTTGCTCCAGCTCCCCTAGGAGCCACAACGCCTGTGGCTCTGCTCGGTGTGTGGCTCCGGTATATATTCAGTGCTCAGTCCCCAGCTCTGGCCTCCTCCTTAGAGCTGGTAGTTGTTGCACGTCTGCCAGCATGAATACCAGTGCCTTTTGGCCGGGGAAGAGGTGTCATACCAAGCCTGGGATTTCTGGAATATGATACTAGGATTTCTACATTAGCCTGATGGAACTTCTAAATGTCCACCGTAGTTGCTTTATATAACACAAGAGAAAGTATATTAAAAGACAAGTTGCAAAGTAAACAGCTAAAATTTCTGGAGTACCGGGATTAAGACTGCTTATTCCACCTTAACTACTCCCTTGAGCCTCATCATTAGAATAAAATCTGCAGAATTGCATCTAATTCTATTGTGAGGGCCCCTTGCCTTGTTCTCAGTGTTGGATGGGCATTGCTAACCGAATGACAAAGTATTTCATATTTTATTTTCTCATCCCTTTTTAATGCCGTACCATATTTACTGTACAGCATTCAAACTCTGCTCTGAAGACAGAATTATTAATGTTTGCATAGACTTTTGAGCAGGTGTTTTTCACTACAGTGACAGCGTGCTTTATAATACAAATAAATGTATCTTCCTAACACCTGAGGAGACAGAGAACTATGTTAATCTCCAGTTAACAGCTAGGCAACTAAAGCACATACAAAATTAAGTAAAAAGTCAGCACTGGGTTTTGGTGCACATTTTAAGGAAGGGCCTACATTTTCAGAATACTGTGCATCATATAGCTCAGTCCTGCTCAAAGCCCAGGCCTCCTCCAAGAGACATATGCTTATTGGTCCCAACTCCTATGTAAACTGGGGGCTTCAGGTAAGCCATCCCTGCCATGGCTCCTCCACAACATTGAAACCTGCAGCTCCTTCTCAGACAGGCCTCAGCCACAAAGCTCTCAGAGCGATGGGTAGCAACAAGACCTTCCTGTCCCCCACCGTGGGTTCAGCCCACCAAACTGCAGCAGCAAGCCCAATGGATATCCTGGCAGCAGAGAGACCTGCTGAGCCTTGGCCAGCGGGTACTGCTTCACGCCTCAGACCTGCATGCTAATCTCAATCTTCTTGCTCAGCAAACTTAATCCTATTCTTAAAGCAACTGAAAAGAAAGATCTTTAATAGGAAAGGATGAGAAACCTTAACAATAAGCAGTTCCATCAATCCTTTTCTCTATATAAAATTAGTGACACTGAATTGTAAAACTATCAGAGAACGAAGCAATAATTTTACAAAATAGAGAGCTAAAACAGACTCCAAAGGATTAACATCCACAGTAGATTATCCTCTCCATACTAAATTGGGTAATGGATTTCTCTGAATAGGATATTTCTTTATAGCGGTAGCATGAGACACTCTTTTTAAAAAGATCTGTAATATCTTACTTTATAAATGCCTTTTGTTTTCTTTTGCCATTTGTTACAGTCACGTAGAAGTAGTGATCTTGACTGACACAGGTGCATATTCTTGTTGAGATATCTTAATATAATGGGGAGGAACACACAAGCTACATGTGATCTTGTTTGGAAAGATAGAGCAAAATTCTCCGCTTTAAGATTTCTGGTCGCTAATGGAGTACAGTGGGACTCAAGTAAGCAAAAATAGCATTGTGGTTAAGATATTGGAGTAAACTTGGAAGATATCTTCTGGTTCCTGGCTCTGCTGCAGACATCCTGTGTGTCCTTGGATAAACGCCTCTTGTGAGGCTAATTTCCTTTATGTGCTCATGTACATAATAATGAGCCTCATAAACAGCCTATAAATATAATCACTTGAAATAATTTTTAAGGTACAATCTCTCATATTCAGTGAGGGATTTCATGTTCTCTTGGGAAATGAGAAAGTGTTTGCTAGGCTAACGGCATGAGATGGGTTTGGATCTATCTCAATTTCAGTGGCATCTGTGTGCACATTTAAATTTGGCATGTGCAGACCATTATGATAAAAAAGAGTCTGCATTATTTGCAGTATTTATCATTTTCTTTCTCTGACTGGGATTGTTCTCAATTATAGGAACTCAGACTGTAGGAAGCAAGGAGAAACACACGTATAGATGATGATATCTTTGAAATATGCACTGACTCTGTGTCCTTTTTGTTCAGAATTCTTGGAAACATCCTGTAAAAATCTGTGTGCATGCACAAAAGTTGTAATTACTCACACAGAACCCACTGTAAATCACAGACTCATATGTACATCTGGAAGTTACACATCTCAACACACACAATGCATGTAATTATATAGTAAACTTCTACAGGAAGGGTGGTCCTAGAGCAAATGCAGATCTGCCAAATCTGCTGGCTAGGGTGGTATTTCACCATTTGTGGTGCAAGCTACTCCTCCTTTGCTGCTTCAGGGGGTTTGTTGGTGCTCTGGCAGCCTCTGATACAGACATCCAGAAATCTCAGGTAAAGAACTGCTACTCGCAGCAGGTCTGCATCAGGTGGGCAGCAAGTGCAATATACCATGGACCCTAGGACTAGCCAGCAAATGCAAACCGTGTCAAGGTTAGACCACCATAGTGCTCCCAGTTTTGTTTCTCAAGCCTCATTCAGCCTCTTCCTTTTCAGAAAGAATTATCTCCTCCAACATTTATCTTTACACAGTTGTTGACCCTCTATGGCTTAGATGAAGCAAAAAGTAATAGGAATAAGTAAATTATACAAGTACATTTTGTAAGTCTGTATCTATTGTCTGCACCTACCACCTATGTCTAACACAGAATTTGTAAAAATACAGCTACCCTCTTTTCGAGGTAGACATGATTTACTTGGGATATATCATTATAGAAACTTTTTTTTTTTTTAACTTAATTTATCCAGTTAAAAACCTATGCACATGCAGTCATTTCTGTATGGATTACTCACAGGCAAAATGGTGTGTGTGTTTGAGAACTCACCCCATCAGGAATATGTTTGCCATAAAGCACAGAGTTTCATAATACCGAAGTATATCTGAAGATACTCTTGATGATAAGCTGGGAAGTAGTGTTCATTATTCATTTGTACAGTAACTATTGTTTCCCTTAAATCTCTATAGCATTCCTTGCATCGTGTTACTGTTTTCAAATAACCAGAAATGCCAATACCTTAATGAATCAGACTACTACTAAATAGCCTAAGAGTGTTAGAATACCAAAAAAATATCAGTTCCTAACATAAAAGGGAGCAGGCAAGAAGACAAAATTAAGGACATAAGCAAAAGATACCTGCTATCTCCAAATGAAAAGCATCTGTTTAGATGATATGCAATGCAGCTAGAAAACTTGTGACTGCAGCTTCTACAGGAGCTGATAATTCAAATGTTATCAGTTATATATATAAAAAAAAGCAAGTATGTAACTACTGTGTTAGGTTGTTGTTTTTTTCTGGATGGGAGCCCTAGTGTATTATAGTTACTCATGCGAATCAAGTTCATTTAAGGGCAAAAGTATGTTTCTTGAACTACCCCTGCTGTCCGGTCTGTCAGAGAATTAACAGCCTTAGCAATTAGGAATAGAGCCTTACCAAGCAGCACCCTTTGGTAAGGGAAGGGAGAGAAGACATGAAATGAAGAACAAATGCCCTCTTTCCTTGTCTCTCAGGAATGGTCTGAGCTATTCGTTAAATGCCTCAGCACTGGGATGTCTCAGTAACATTAAGGCCTGTGGCAAAGCAAGAATCTTGACACTCCCAAGAACTTGTTAATTTTGGCAAGTAAGTTATGTCTGGGGAGCTGAAGTGGAGAAAATGAGGATGTAATAATGTTGCATTGCAATATTATAACATTATGAATAACATTCATAACGCCATCAGATACCTTCCGAAAGAAGACTACTGATATAGCAAAAAAAAAAAATTCATCTCCTATTTTATTAAAGCTGAAGATACAGTGACAGCTCAACAGTAAACTGTATGTAACAATTACTCAATAACAGGTTTTACAGCAAGCTTGGATAGTTTCTTGCTTGTATCCTTTTGGCATTCATTATTTTTCTTTTTCTTTTTTTTTTTTTGTAGTGTAATGACAAGGGCATTGCTCATGTTCACTGAAATACCTCCAACTACATACAAGCTGTGATCAGTATCACATTTACCACTGTCTCACACTGCCCTTATATTGCTATTTTCTATTTTTCAGGGAAATACATTTAACATACATGCACAGAGCAAATCCAAAATGAGCCTTAAATAATCTTGTTCAGGGCAACAGAGAATAATGACTGTGTCTTCAATGAGGGGCATAATTACAACAAGCTGTCAAAGGAAACTTTAAGAAGGTTTGGGGGCAGGGGAAATTAAAAGCTATTTACCTCTATCAAAGCAGAATGAATAAGGGTAATGAGTAATAACCCTGAGAAAATGACAACAAAGGAGAACATTCTCAGCACCATGAGTGGGAAATTAATCAAGTCCCTCTTTTGTTAACAGGTGTTACACAATAAATTCCCTGTGTTCCACCCTGAAAAAGCATCCTTAATATCAAAACCGAAAAAGTTCTAAGAAGAAGTAAACAAGAAAATGCTACCTTGTCCTTACAATGTACTGTTTGCAAATGTCTCAAAGCACCTTTCTGTTCAATACAGTAAAAACAATACTGAAGCTAAGTTATCCTAGGGCATTTTGATTTATAATTATAGAGAAAATACAATGTTCTAAATTAACTAGTAGCCAATGAATCCATGACTATGTGATCCATTTGGACACCACCAAATGATTTTCAGGAAGCTTCATGTAACAGCTAACAAAGTACCAGTGTGCCTGCTGGAGACGCATACTTGGACATCTTGATTACATCTACAACACCTTGCTGCCCTAAACCAGGGAATACTTAGTTCAAGTCAGAGCAGCACAATGCAGTTGGGTAAACAGAAGACTGAAAATCAGGAAATCCCTAGTTCTAAAATGGGATCCAACTGTGCCCCTTTTTCCTGTCCACAAAAAAGTTAATGAAGCAACCTAAGTCACCCTCCCTCTCCCCTCTCTCAGACACAGAAATAATAGTATATAACTACCAGTCTCAGTGAACTGTTGGATGGATTAAATAAATTAACATGGATGGATTAAATAAATTCACGTCTTTAACACATTTTGAGGAAGAAAAAGGTTCTATAAGCATTAAATATTATTGAAATAGCGAGCAGAAGATGTTTTTAAGGGGGAATTACTACATTTCCTTTCTTTATATATATCTTACTCATTAATGCAGCAAAACAAATATTAGATTTGACAGTTCTCAAGGAATGTTTTTCACTGTTACATATGCTTTTGATTTGACACTACAAATAAAAACATTATTCAGTGAACCCCTGATCATGTTCCCAAACCATTCCTGAGAGCTACAATTTTAAGACTTTCTGTGCAAATTATCTTCTCTAATGTCCAGCCCAGCTTAGTCTTATATGCTTATATATACTTAAGAAATAAGCATGCACAAAGTATGTTACTGCTACTCCTTGTAAAATTACTTCAGAACAATTAGTTTAGATGCTTAGTCATTTCAGGAATTGTGAAATATGCCTTGCACCTCTGCACCTTCAGACTTATCTAAAAATCTAAATCTATTTATTAAAAAAAATCTTAAAAAACTGAAAAACAAAGGCCACGCCTAAGCAAAAAAACAAGAGTATTAAATGTTCTGTATGAAAGAGCTAATGTGAATGCCCAAAAGATCTGTGTGTTTTAATGAAAAGCTATGAAAAAGGCAGGTGAAGGCATTAGATCATAAAACTGTAATCTTAAAAACAGTTCAGGAAACTGAAACACAAGAGGGACAGCTTGCCAAGACCATTTTGCCCGTTATATCAAATATAGAATTTACAAATTGCAGTAAATTAATGTTAAAAAAAAAAACAACAGCCAACCAAAAAAAGCCCCCAAACAACACCTTTTCTTCACTCTTCCCATTTAGGCAACTGCTGTAGTTGCGGCGACGGATGTGGGTAGCTGAATGCCAGTAGCTAGTATAAATGAGACTGAATAGGAAGGCGGCATTCAGAAAAGACCCTCTAGGAAGAAATGAGCCGTGTAGAGAAAACATGGGAACTGTTTTGCAGAATACAAGTCACAAAATTGCTTTTGAATTTTGCTCTTCTTTTAGAAGCTATTTGAAAATAAATAATGTTCTTCTAGTAACCATAAATAATTGTTTTAAAAGGAGAACAGTCCTCTATAAGCAATCTCAGTGTCAAAATCCAGAGAAAGAGAAGGTTCTAAAAGGCACAAAGTCCAATTTACTCTCAAGCCAGGCACCTTCCTCCTCTGTCTGCTTTGGAAAGTCTTCCCCAAAAAGCTTTCATATCTTTTTTATTATGCAGTTTTGCTTCATGTTGAACAAATATAATTAAAAGTAATGGTACATAAATGTAAGAAGCATGGGCCTTGGATAAGTCAGTGAACCTATGCCAGGTTATTGTAGCTGCATATTTGGTCCTTAAGTGAGATTTTACATGAACACATACAAGCATTATATCACGTATTAACTTGCTCTGTTTAGAGTAAGACAGGAAAGTTGGTCCAGTCCCACTAAATTTTGAAGAACCAATATATGTCTTGAAGCACATGAAGAGAAATCTCCTTTACCAAAACTACATGCTTAGAACTTTCTGTGTGTCATTGGCCATGCTGAGCAGGCAGGCCTATGATTTCTAATCTAATCAACCTTAGAGTGATTGTGAAACCAACAGCTGTGTCTGAGCAATTGGAAAAATAGATACAGAACAAATGGGAAGACCCATCTCAACAGGGCTTCTCCCTCAAGTGCATAAACTCAGCCTTAGTGGAAAGTATAAATATTTCATTCACTATTTTGTACTGTATTTCTCCTGTGATTTGTGCTCCAACTAGTTTCTTTTAAAGGTGCATTAATGTCTTCTTTTAACATCATCCCTTCTAAACTTTTCCCCTTGCTTAATGGGCCCGAAGGGATTAAACCCTTAGCAGAAAAATGCATCTGTTGTACATAACATCACAGTATTAGACTATCATAATATCAACTCATTTATTTTCATTTTGTGGAAGCACACCTTCCCTTGAGAATGACGCTACAGGGTATATTTCCTTCCTGATGCTTCCTTTCATGTGTAGTATAATATTAAGGAGAAACACTTGTATTCAGACACCATAAGCCCAAGGCCCACTTTTTGCCTTGCATTTTGAGGCCACATTATACTGGAAAGATAGCTAGACTGACTAGCAAAGAGCTCCAGAAATCCTTACAAGCGATCCATGTTCTTTGCACTTGTCACAGTTCTGGGCACTGACCAGACAGAACTGACTTAAATTTGCTTTTGGTTTAGGTGACTTCCTTGTGCATAAATTAGAGAAAGCTGAGCTTAACATTTCAGTGATGTCAGCTGTGATCTCCCTGATGGTACACATATCACAACAGTCAACATCAGCACAAACAATGGTGCCATTCATCTTGTATAGGGCAAGGCTTCATCTACACGCAGTTACAGCTATGGTAGTCCTTTGGTTTTGCATTAAACAGGATTCCCTGCAAGGAGTGCTCATAGTCTCCATCACATACAAAATCAAGACCAGGTAACCAAAATAGCCTTGAAATCAAGAAAATTGAGGGACTACAGTTATCAAAACTGGTAACTATACTTGGTTACTTTGGTAACCTTACCAAAATATGTATAGTTCACCCGAATGGAAAGATGTTAGTTCATCTATAAACTAACTTCACTTTAAGACAGCTAAGAGAAGTTGTGTATATTTGGTGCCAGAATTGTAAGGGTCTTCCATTTCCTAAACAGATACATGATGGTTCAGTAGGATTTTCAAAAAGCATCTGGACACCCATTCCAGGGTCTATCTGTGTAGATTTTGGGCAACTGCACATCTTCAGTCCCTGGCATCTAATTTGGCTGATTTAACCCCTTTCACACTTACATGCCAAAGCCTACCTGACTTCCCAACACACTTCTAATGAGTATAGTAATGGCAAAAAGTATTTCACAACCATTTGGAGATCAGTGAAACTCTTTCAATGTTTTCTCTGAAAGAGCACGGGCACAGTGCAAAGCATTTCCTAGATACCCACAGAGGTAAATTCTGCTGGAGCTACAGCTGCTGCAGGCAACAGTAGGAGCAACCCTCAAACTTGGGCGCAGTTTTCTCTCTTCTCAGTGAGAGGCTAAAACAGCCAGACTTTCTCTCATTGCTGCAATAAGCAGGACACAAAAGAGTATTTCAGAGAGAATTATAAGGAGGCAATCATTTTTATTTGTTATATGGCAACTTTACATAGCACCAGGTAACATTATACACAGGGGTTGGCACCCTTCAGGGCAGAAATATGTGAAGTTAGAAACAAATTAGTACCTTTCTGCTCTTAGTGTGAAAATTATCATGCTCAGGGGGAGTTGGGTTGACAACCACCTCAAGCATTCAGGTGGATTTGAAATGCATCCACTTCCTACCCAACAGCAACACGGAGTAGCTAATACAGTGGACACTTCCAGCTGGGACTTCTTTAAAAAAAAAAAAAAATATTAACAATACTCTCTAATATTTCAGAAAAACTGAATATTTCCAAACATGCCAGGTTTTCATATTTTATCTTGGTTTTGTTAGCATACTATGAAGAACTTACACTTTGTGATATAATTCCACAAACCAACTATGGGGAAAGATTCTAGTTGTGTAGAGAAATTGCAGAGGTTGCATGTTGAAGGATAAAAACATAACACAGCTATTTTCCTGTTAGGGCAGGAAAGGAAAGACAGTCTTAGGCAAAAATATCCAGGGGCGGTTTTGAAGAAGCACTTTGTCAAACTGAGTGGAGAAGGGTGTTTAATTCTCCTAACTAACATGATAGTGATCAGGAAGAAATACAGAGCCAATGCTTAATGGTTCAAATGGAGATGTTGGCAAGGAGATGTTTTGGAAAGAGACAGATCTGCAGTGGTTTTGACTTAATTTTAGTCTATGTTGAACTGAAAACCCAAAGTGCTGGAGAGTGCAAGTGTACCAAATTTTCCTGACTGTTTCTTCATGCTAGGCTTTTTGCAGGATCCTGCATTCTTCCAGGTCTAAGGGCAGTCATCAGTCTTACCTTAAGAGAAATTTAAGATGCCTGGTAAATAACAAAGGCAGAGGATGGAGGGGTGGGGGAGAGTGCCATTACTTCTCTCACTCAGTCAGAAAGTAGATTATACAGCCTGCAGTACATTTGCAATGCGACAGACTTCCTAGAGTACACAAGTATGTTAATCAATAGTTAGGATGTGTCTAAATGTATAACAAGCTTCACCTTTTGAGCACTCATATTATCCAAGAGGGGGGTTAATGAACATTAGCACAAAACAGAACTCTGGTTGCAAAATCCTAAAATGACAGGGAGAGGAAAATAACACTGACTTGGAACCACTGCAGGCTTAGCCGCTGAATGATGCTGAGAAGGGCACAGTCCCTGTTGACTGAAACTAGAGATGAATTCAAGCCACACAAATTCCAGCTCAGTTTCAGACTTGCCATTATTTTTGCAACCCTGCACAAATCAGCAATCTTCTGTGACTGGACTGTCCTTGTTGTCCTTCTTTTTCCCAGTGCAAGCAGTGGAATAGTCTGCTCTGCCTAATGCACAGAATTACTGAGGAAGAAGCCTGTGCTTCTTACCCCTTTCCGTGACTTTCCTGTTTACTGTAAAGCTTCTTCCATTAGCAAGAAAAAGCAAATGCATTTGACTTCCATCTTGCAGCAATATATGGTTGCATAATCTTTCAGTCTGGTCAGCTTTCTCTTTTGTCTTTCATCTTCTCTGCATAACATCTGTTTTTCAAAGACAACAGATTCTCCACTGTTGTCTTGGGACAACACTGGGACATCTTCCCTGAGGAAGACATTTTCTTGCTGTTTTGCCTCGTGTAAATTAGCAGCAACATCTTCTGAGATTCTCGCTAAATCTTCAGGGCTGGTTTTCCTTTGTGAGGTGTCCGACTATGGTGTCAGCTGTGTTTTTTGCACTGGACAGCCAACACATACTGGTTTTTTGGTGTTTTCATTATGCTGAACTATATAAAAACCAAGGGACAGTGTGAAAGGCAGAGCATAACAGTAGTGTATTATTAATGTCAGCATCTGAAATATTTTCATGTTAATTTATCTCAGGATACAGATAGGATACTTGAGTCAGGGTGTCAACTGTTATTAGATGACTCTTTTCCATACCACCAATACATGTCCAGCAAAAATACACAAGCCCTATTGTGCAAATTTGTGGTGTGTTTTATGTTACTCTCAGCTGATAGTTCTCATATATTTCTTGACATGCTATTATAAGTAATACGGAAGCTCCTGAGACCAAGAACTTTACTAGGACATAAAAATTGACTTTTTTTGGTTCTTCCTCCATTATGGAGAAACGTTCAATTAGAAATCCCCAAAAGAGACCAAATCTTTAATGCCTGGTATCTTAGTACTTTTAGAAAACCAACCCATTTTGAATTGCCTCTTCTTAAGCACTGAGGACCAAATTTGCATATCAGTTTTGAAAATATGGATACATCTATCTATCTATAAAATTATTTTTACATCCATAGTGCTACCCACACTTTTAATAAATCTGGTATGTCCAAGACTGTATTGATCTTCAGACATTGGCTGTGTATATTAATCTCCACTTCTTTTTTCAGAGTGTATTTCACTCATTGACAAGGTAATTGGACCACTGGGTAGGTATAATGCTACAACCACAACTGTTTCCACAGAAAGCCCTTTTCTGATTGCATTTTAAGTTACTTTTCCCTGAGTCTCCTTCGTCAGTAAGTGTTGACATTTGTGCAGCAATGGAGGATTACCTGAATTATGTAGAAAAGGAATATAGGAAATTACCAGGCACTTGTGATGCCTGGCCAGAATAAAAAAAATAAGCACCTGAGTCAGGTAGAAAGTTTGAATATGTATGCAATAGAAGAGCATTACCAGTTGTAAGTACTATGTTCTAGTCAAATCTGCAATAAACACCCCACGCAGGCTGAGTTTCAACTTGTCAAACTGATCAAAACTGAAGTTGTGCATGTGAACTGAAAAGTAAGAAAAAAAACCCCCTCCATCAGGCAGTAATATGTACTTTGTCTTTCAAGTGAGGAAATAATGACTCTGCATACATGTCTTTCTGCAGGATGATGACCACAGTTTTTATGGAACACAGGCAAAGATAAGACCCTGGCAGTTAGATTTGGTTTCTTATCCCTTAAGTTGGCACATAACAACAGCTGTCCTAAGGATTACTAACAGGACACAAAGGCTGAAAACTCTGCAAAGACTTCAAGCTACCATAGAAGCTAAAGTTGAAAAGACTGAATCTGTATTGGCAGGCACAGTGCTAGCCCAATTTCCTTCTCACTGAAAGTCAGGAAGCTCCAGGCAGTGGTGTTTGCCATGCTTCAATAGGAAGACCATTTCATCATACTGCTAGGGTCAAATTCTAAACTCGGATGTATTAATATAGAGCTACTCCATTGAAAGCACAAGAGCTGCTTCAAATTATTATATAAAAGTAAAATTGCTATTTTTACCTAAATATAAGGAGACCATGATTTTTATCTATTTGCATGTGTACGGATCTTTTTTAGGACGACAAGTATGACCTTGATTTCAAGGAGATCTCAACATGCTTATATTCTGTAAAAGAGGAACTCAGCCTTCCTACATCTTCCTCTGCTCTCCCATCAGATCCCTGCCTGATTTCCGAGCTCATGATCATTGCTCTCCAAACCCTCTCCCTCCCAACCCACTTTTAAGTGCTGAGTGAGATAGCAGGAGCTGGAGCCTGCACTGAAATCCTACAAGCTTACCTCATGCAAGCGCAAGTCGGATGCTGAGCAGCCAGATCTTGCTGAATTCCTGCTGGCTGCCTTGCACAGCAGCAAGAAAGTGCAAACCAGCTGATTGACAGTGATGGGCTCCTGCCTCATGCATTGCTCAAATGTAAGGCCAGATATACTGTAGAAAAATTTCCTTGAAAAAAGTATTCTCTTAACACTCAGATTAATGTGCCAGATTTGTGAACTCGTATGTCCTTTTGAGTTGGATTAAAAAACTTTAACTTTCATATTGGGGAAGCTCCATGAAGTAAATCCCCATCTCCTCATTCTACTGTCTAAACCAATAAATTCACAGAAACTTGATCACCTTCAAAAGTTATTCAGAAATTGTATTGGGCCAAATGAACCCATAGTTTCCATCTTTCTTCCTAGTTAGCTCATTAAGTAACCAATTTTTCTTAGAGGGACTCATTTCACATTCTTCAACTACTCCTGTTGCTCTTGTCCCTAAGAAATTTAATAAAGAATAGGTTCCTTAGAAATGGTCATTTAAATTGACCACCAGGAGTAACGCAGTTTTCATCTTTCCTCAAGAGGAAGAGGATAATCAATTTTATTTTAGCACAAATTTCACCCAAGCTATATTTCTGTAGAGACAACATTCTTACTACTCTCCAAACAACTTCTTTTAAAAATATCCTGTATTTGCCATACCTAACGATCATACCAAAGCTTTGAAGTGATTTAATAGCAGACAGCCACTAGCCAAAAGAAATAATTTACAAACTTCGGAAGCTATAGAAATTCATTGCTTCTTTTAGCTGATTATATAGCTAAGATTGTAAAAAACAAATTTTAATTATTGCTAAAGAGCAATAAGAGTGTAAATTCAGGCTGGGCCTCATGGAAAAAAAAGATTAAAAAGGTCTATAAACAGTATCTCAAACCAAAATGCACCAAAATGCAAAATGATCCTGCTATTATTCTAGTTAAATATTTTTTTAAATCTTCTAAAGTCTGATCCAAGGCCCTGGGATTCACTGCCAGCCAGTAAAGCTGGTTAGAGAGAGAGTAGAAACAGCTCACGACTACATAGTTAACCACAAGAAATCCTAAGTTTTGCTTATGGAAGAGGACAAAATAGTTATCTTTGCTGTGCGGTAACATATCCTCTTCCCATTTTTATGGTAGTCAAACCACTGCAAGATACCCAAAATACATAATTTCCAATTCAGGCAACAGGTTTAAACCCACCAAAATATTAATTAAATGTTTATTCCCAGCAAGCATAAATAAACTGTGGAACTCATCACTAGAAGACATAGAACAGACCAAAAGCATGGAAAGGCTGAAAAATCTTAAGACCATCAGCAGTTACATAATACTGTGATTTACATGTAACTGGGATAAGGAAGCCATACACTGCCAAAGGTTGAAAACTGTGTTAGTGGAAAGATTGCTACATAGGTCCTATTAACATCCTGTTCTTTGACCTCTGGGCTTACCTGAGCCTGTCTGGGTGCTCCTGCATATCCACAGGCACGGCTGAGAATTTCTCTCTACCACTCTCCAAGGCACCTGGATCGGGACATTATGGTTGAATTGACCTTGCTCTCTCCTGAAGCCCCAGGATGTCCAGGTATACGCGTTTCAAACTGAGAGCTAACTGATAGAGCAGTAAATAATAAACATGTTGGAATTGATGGAAATACAGAATTTGTTGGTGACCTGCTAGGAAGCAAAGCTTATGACCTGCCAAGGACCAAAATTGTGATCAGAATATAGGGCCTGTTTTGCAAAATGAATTAGCCAAAATCTGGCCCATACAGAGTAACTATAGTCTGTAATTAATATACAGTTTGTGTATTATTTATTTTATATCTAATATTAATTGCGCATTTTATTTAATTATTTTTCCTCCAATTTAAATTAAAAAATGAATTCTTTTCATTTGCATGGCTACCAGCATGGACAGTTGTCTACCTCACTGAATATTATATTACTCCAAAAAGAAAGAGGAGGAAGACAACAGATGTACTGGGAAATGTTTACTTAATGTGACAGTGATCCATACATATTGATAGTCTTCATACTTTGACAATGCAGTCCAGGGGTTCTGATGACATAATTAAAATCAAACCTAATTTTTTCTCCTAAAAACAAAGACTTTGCTGTATTTCAATTTTATTCAGAAAAATATCATGGGAATAAGCAGATTTTTTAGAAAAAACTATTAAATTCTATAATTAAAAAAAAAAAATTCTCCTCAGATTTCAAGCTATTTGCTACACTTGTTTGTGAAGGTGGTTGCACGTACACCCAAGAGTTACTGATGACTAATGAAACACTTCACTGGGAAAAGACAGAAATATTTTCAGCTCAAGTGTTTGTTCAGATGAGAGGTATCGAGTCAGTTGGCAGCAGTTTAAGTAAAACCTCAGGAGGCACTTGAGTCCTTCTACCATCTTAGGTATTCAATTCCTAACCCTTCCGGCCACCGGTAGCTTGACTTCATTTTCAGTACAACTAATGGGCTACTACAGCCCTTACTGCTTGGGGCAGTGTCTTTTCTGCTTCAAACACTACAGGAAAGAGAGGCATCTCAATACAGGCAAGTGAATAATTTCATTTCCACCAGAAACAACAGCAATCTATCTTTACAGGGAGACCCTCACTCTCACATGCAACAATTATGTATTCTTTCTCATTTTATGCTAGTAAGTCAGCTCCCACTTGCAATTTTAATCTTGGTCCCCACTAACCATGTGTTAAATTGTCAAAAATACATTTCCCTCAGGCTGTCCCTCACAGGAACTGCCTAAGGGAGGAGTTCTCCATAAAAATCTTTAAGAGCAATTATTCTCCCCATTGTTCCTTAGAATTGCTGTGATGCCTCAAAAAATATTGGTAGTTAAAAAACCCCAACAGTTCTGGGTCAGAAAGCGCCTCAGCCACAAGCTCTTGGAGGCTGGCAGAGCAGCAGTGCTTGCCCTGCTCCCATACCATGTCTTGGTCATCTGTGTTGCCACTGGTGAAAAGAGGTAACCAGATTAGATAGGCCTTTGTTTTGCTCATCTTACATTCCTGCGACACCAGCTGCCTGTAACCTCGACCAACACCATCGCATGGCTTCTTTGCACTACTCCATCTTTTTCTGTCTGCTTGCTGTCTCTCGTGCCGGCCCATAACTTTTTTGTGGCCAGCGTGGCCTTTTTTGCTCTTTTCCAGTTCAGAGGCAGCCTGGCAGGGGCTTGCTGTATGAACTGGGACTCTGGGCTCTGAATTTATGAAAACGAAACACAATAGCAGCTAGAGGGTAATTTCTCACCAGATAATCAGGCTATCTTTGAGGTAATATTTGAGATACAGCCACAACCTTCTTTGCAACCCTCAAACTTCTCAAGAGAACTGGGGAGTCCAAGCATGGGGATTAACAAGCAAAGCCACCTCATCGGCAAACGAGTTGTTCCTACCACTTTGCTAGCAGAAACTTCCAATCCTGTCAAGATTACCCAAGCCAAACCCATGCACCCTTAGCTCTGCCCTTTGAAGAACATCATAGGAAAGTGCCTCAAAATGGAAAGAAGTCTGAAGCGTAAACTGGCAGATCCATACTACTTGCATGAAAATGAAGGCTAGAAAAAAATGCTAATGTACGTATTTGGGGAGTTAAAGAACAATATTTAACAAACTGGTTAAAATTATTACTCTGTCATGACACTACTAGTGAACAGCAGGCAAAACTAAGGTTACTTAGCTGAACTCTCCTTCACCAAATAAATATCCTTCATTTTTTTGAAGTGTCCTGTGTCTAATAGATATTCAGGCAGATAACTTGCTTTTTTTAGGGTGGTAAGCTATTGTCAGAAACATGTAGTAATACCCTAAACTTCCTGTGGCATCAGATCAGGGCTCATCATCAAATTCTCAGGGCTATTACCTTTATATGCTTATTTAGATTTGAAACTACAGTTGTGCTGGTGGCTGGCTTACGCAGCTCTCCCAGCTTGCTGCTTATTTACAGCAAATAGAGCTCAAATTGAAAGTGCTTCTCCTTCTGTACCTGAAAATTAATGCTGATAGATGAGTGTGGCTCATTATAAGTAGTTTAAAACACAAAACCAAACCAAAAAAACCCACAACCCTCCCAAGTACAGCACCTCCCACTTATGTGGCTGATGGCAGGATGTCCACATATGCAGGGAAAAGCGGCTTTTCAGCTGGAATGAACTGTCATATTAATGGAAAGTGGAATTTTGCCATTTAAATCTGTAGCTGATTTCTGTATCATCTGAAACATTACAAATTACATTTCTCATTTTGAAGAAAAACAAAATCACTTGGGAAATTAGTTTTATTTCTCACCTTCTTTGTGTTAAAAGCAGAATGTAAAAATCTGAAATGAAAACCAGGAATAATTGACAGACTATTTCCCCAGTGAATGGTTATTATGGGAACATATAAAACTGGACAAGTGTTCTAAATTCAACCTATAAAAAGAAAGCAAAAAACTTTTGTTTGTTTGTCTTATGCAGGTATCAAATAAAAATCCTTCTGTCCTACAGATTACAGACTTGAAAAGCCACTTTATGATACTCTATTAAGATCTCACTTATCATCAGTGCTGAATTCAAATTAGTTTCAAACATACTGAACTACCATTTTGCAACATATTACTTACCCAGGATTATTTTAATTTTCATCTAGCGCTACTAAAAATTCAGCTTTGCTCCTTTGCCACATTGCTGTGTACATAATGAACTTTATGATTTCTTACAGGCACAATCTATTGCTTTTGGTTTGACTTTCAGGTAGTTTTTCCCAAGTCATTTTCAGTAAATGAAGAAAGCCCAAATACAACAACTTGCCTTATGAGATTTGTCGTCTTATTTTATTACAAGACAGGACACTTGGGTTTTTAAAGATTAATGTATTAGATAGGTCTTTGCAGAGCATATGCTTCAGAAGCATTCACCCTGATGTCACTCCTTATATGCCCAACAGCACACTCTTTTAGAATTAAAAAACAAACAAAAAAAACCCAAACAAACAAAACCAAAAACCTATGTAACTTCTCTAAATCACAGAACCAATTTGTGGAGGTTTCTGCAAGTCTACTGAAAAAATACTTTACTTGACCAGGTCAGATTTCATTTGACTTTGTACTTCAAATTTCAAAGTGAGAGATCAAACATATTGGGGAAAAAATATCCCAAATGCCGCAGTGACATCCATGTGGGGAGCCCACCTTCATCCCTACCTCAGGCAATTGTCTTTATGCACACAGGTTTAATGCTGTCTTTAGAACTGATACTAGTTTCAAAACATCAGGATGGCTAATGGCAAGTATTACTGCATCATTCTGCTAGGGGGGAAAATGCTACAGAAAAAAATGGGTGAGTAATACCTTCTGGTACATTTAGCGAGGTGGTAGGTAATAAGAAACATGAGTTCCAATCTCAGTAATGCTCCTCATCTAATTTCACTGTACATCGGTTCTCCTAAGCTATCAAAGAAATGTTCCCCCTCTGAAATACTGAGGGTAACTGCCAATACTTGTAGGATGCTACAGAATCCTTTTGTTAATTAATCTGAAAATCATTGTCAACCAAAGTGCAGGGGAACCTCACAATTCCTGGCTTTAGAGCCTGGGCTTCTTTCAACAGCCTACATTGCCTCAAAGAGGGCAAAAGCAATTTGCAAATAAAAACAGTGGTGAAAGTGTATCTTCCACAATTAGCAAAATAATTTCTAAAAATTAACGAAAATAAATTCAAAAAAGTGTTAAAGTAAGCAAAAGAAAACAGCAACGGTATTTCCATGAGACAGAGCTGGGTACTGAGAGAAGGGTTGAGGGATGAATTCCAGCATTGTAGAGCTCTGCAAGTGGGTGGTTGTGTTAAATATACTTTATTCCAGCATTTTTAAGCATTCTGAACACTTCTAACAAAATAGTTGGAAATAAGAACTATCCACAACTGACAGAACAAATGTAAGCAACAGCAACCATACAAGCAATTATGTAAAATGTGTCTAGGGAATTTCCCTCCATCAACTGAGAAAACAACACTGAAGAAAACCATATGGGGATGGAATATAACATGAAAATATTTTAACCATTGCATTAATAGGGAGAGTGTGAGGATTTTCTGTGGGAGCATTCTCATAGATGCCATTCCCGAGAGACTATGCATTTGTCTCCTTTACCAATTGCAGGAATACTGTTATTTTATATTCATATTAGTTACAGAAATGAAAGGTGAATTTCCTAATCACATTCGGAAATATTCCAAACATTACTACTTATGCATTCTGGAAGTGATGCAGCAGAGTATTATCAAGACAGCTTGTTAAAATGAATAGTGTTACTACCTGTCACCCCACCCATCCTAGAAAGCTAGTTTATCATCATGTAGTACTCCAGGAAAATTATTGCTATGTTACAATTTCATTTATAGACTTTATTTAATAAAATACTATGAAGATAAAGAACGTTTTTCCCCAAACTCTTAGGTTTAAATTGACCTATAATGAAAGCAAATCGTAGGATTTCATTTTATGAGATTCGGACTCTTTTAAGGATTCATCAAAATATTCAATGGTGTTAATGTATACACTAATTAATCTCAGGAAGACTTAATACTTTTGCCTTGGGTTCATTTGCCGTTACTATGGCACAGCACTCTCCCCTCTGATGCATAAAATCCAGTGGAAGCAAAGTGACTAGCCAAAAATAAGTTCATTTTTGGGTGTACGCTCCCATTTACAGGTGCTGGTCTTTGAATATTTCACAGTTTGCTGAGCACTTCATTCTGGTTGGCAGATCTGGTGGGTCATATGGCGACAATTCTAATTTTCTGCAGCATCTGAAATGTCCACTCATTGCATCATTGACAGCTAAAATTAGATATTTGGCAAAGCAGTCCTAGGAACTAAGGGCTTGATTAAGTTGCCTAATTATAGCTGCCTAGTGCCATTTGAGATGCCCTAGAGTGCCCCCGGCAACCACAAAGGCCTGGCAGGTATCACACGAAACCTCTGTCCTCCAGAGCAGGAGCTGTAGGCAAGGAATAATAACCCCTACGACATTTCAAATGGCACAGGGAACTTTTGTTTAGACTCATTTAGGAAATGAACACTACGTGTTTGCTACCGGGATATTGAAGAGATCAATTCTCCTGTCTTAGCTTGTTCTTGCATCATATTCCCTTTCTTTGCAGGCGGGTGCGTGAACTCTCGGTGCTGCTCTGTGCCTGCTCTCCGGCATGCAGCACAGGGAATATGAAATATGAAAATAGGTCAGAGCAAGCTTTCATTTTGCGGGGGTGAGAGGGGTGGTGGAGAACCTCTTCCAGGGAATGGAAGGGAAGGCTTGCATACTTCCTCCCTATTCATCTCATCACTGTTCACTCAGAGGAAAAAGAGATCTGCTTAAGGAATTGTGCATGCTAGTTCCTATTGTATCATGGGTTTCCCTTGGAGGCATCCAAAGCAGAATCCAGTCTTGCTTAATTTGTGAAATTTGACATGATTACAGACTGGGCTTGATAAGGTTTGTGTTTAGGGAGTCTTGATGGCATCTCTGAAGATTGTAATTCTTCATCCACCTCTCTTTCCTGACAAGATTGTATAAAAGTGGAATAAAAAATTGCTTTATTCTTCTTTTCCACATTAAGCAGAAAATGGCTTTCTTGAGAGTATGCATTTGCACTGGACTCAAGAAAACAAACCCCTGCGGAGCATGAAATGACACTGGGGAATATATTTGCCTTGACATACTGGGCATTTTTCATCTGTCTGAGGCACCTCTCCATCATTCCCCCCCNNNCCCCCCCCTTTTTTTAACAAAGTTATGCAGTACCTTATATCAGCACTAGTTCTTATATTCTGCTTGAAAAAGAAAATGAGCACCAACGGTATAGAGGGACATATAATGCTTATTGTAATAAAACCAATATAGTCTCAAAGAACCAAGCATTATTTAGAAAATGGTATAAAAAAATACAATGCTTATATAGTTTCCCGATGCCAAAAATTTCACATTTACTCATGAAGGTGTAAAATAGTTCCTATAAACCTGCTGAAATTCCATGAAATCTAATAGTTTGATGCCCAAGGCAGGGCTAATAAACTTTCCCTGCTTCAGCCCAACAATTCTACTGCCTGAATAAGCAATACTCAACAACTACCACAGCTAAAGAGTCTCCTGAATATCAGATCCCTTTCTCCAACAAAATAACTCTCATTGAGGCCAATATTTATTCTGACTGGCATATACTTCTGTTCAGATCAGCAATTTGCTTTTTTCAAATCTGAATTGATGTATAAGTGAATGGTCATACATTTTTACGATAGGGAAACTGCTTCCAAACCCCTCTGCTTTCTGCATTAACTTCATCTGTTCAGCTGCACAATAGATTGGTTAAGATGATTATTAGTGATATGACTAAAGTTATTCTGCCCACCATCATTATTAAATAGTGCATTCAGAGCAAGAGCTAGAAATAGCATGCTTAAACAGTGGTTAGAGTGGAACAAATGTTTAAAATGTTTAAAACTAGTAGTTCATGAACAAGGATATTCATTGAATGACTTCTCAGTCAGAAACTGAGATAAAAAGCTCGCTGTTGAGCAAATGTCATTTAAGGTATTTTGGGAGCTAGTGTAGACTGGTGGTGGCATGAGAGCCATGGCAAGAGTCCCCGGTAGTCGCTGACTTCCGTAGGGTGAATTGTCACTAGATGGCACAGCCTCACGGGCCTAAATCCCACCTTGCTCTTGCCTTCAGAGAAGGCTCTGTACCCCAAATTCAGAAGGAATAAGCCACAGGAAGCAGAGTGACTAAGGCACAGAGTGAGTGAATACAACCAGAATTGTTTTGTTAGAGTTGGTTTCGTCTCATTTTAGTACCTAAATATTTACACACCCTGGTTTGAACTATGTTATTTTCTTTTTAACTGTTACGTTGTTATAAAAACAGGATCCAAGAAAATGTCTTCAGACATGACTGAGAAGCACATCACAAGTTTTTGCTGTCTTAATATTAGACTTTAAGGAAACTTTGTATTTGGTTCAATATTAGCAAACTAAAATGTAAAAATATAAATATATTGATGTGCTATTTAATAAATATCCAACATCTAGCAGTCCCAAATGGTTTAAAGTAATTCCAGATATAAGAGATAAGATTTGAAGAATTTTAAAATATAGGTTAGCCTATTAGACAAGATTTTGAATATATTTTAACAAATTACATTTGGATTAAAAAGATCATGTATTCATTTATTTATGCCTTATGTTTCAGCTTTGGTCTTAAATCTGTCATAATGCTACAGAGAAGAAAAATATTTTAAGATGGGTAGAAATGGGAGAGTAGGAGAGAAAATGAAAAAGTTTATGAACTGTTCTCCATTTCCTACACTGTAAAAGAAATGCACACTCTTCCTATTAAAACCCTGTGGCACCCTGATGTGACTATCACTTCAGTAGCATCTGGCAATGTCAGGTAGAGTTTCTTGAAGGCTCAGGTTTTTGGCTTCTAAAATAGTAACAAATAACACAAACCAATATTTTTCTGAATCACCATACCGGGCTGAAACAATCTGTACAGGGAGGCAGATTTTTCAAGGGAGTCTGTTTGTATGACACTAGAGAAATTATGTGGCATCTAAATCACTAATATACATCTGGTGAAAAGGTTCCTTCATTTGCTGTGTGCTTTGTTTAAAAGTAAACACACAAAGAATTTGACAATTTTAATCTTCTGTTTATCTGAGAAACTGGACACCTATTCCTTGTACTTAGAAAGAGATTTCCTGTCAGCATTCATGAATTTCTCTCTTGACCCAGAGCAGCGAAAGAAGCAGCCTGAGATATATTGCAAAGCCAAATGTTTAAAGTTTATATCAATATACACGTGGGACAAAGGTAATTTACTCAGTGAAGGAAGAACCCCCTGCTACATTTAATCATGCTCAAGTACATGGGAAAGTGCCCTTATGGCTGTTGTTTCTCCCTGCCTTTTTAACCCAACTATTGAGAAGTCCTTTTCTTCTCATGAAACACCTTAAACCCAAAGCCTAATTAAACAAGCAAACCACCATTAAACCTGGTGAGCAAACTTACCTGCAGCCACTACAGTTTGCAATTTGATTTTGGGTGAGGGTAGAGGAAATCAATGTTATGTTCACTCCTTAATGAGAACATAAACACTTCCACATTAAAAGCTTATTTTCTTTAAATCCCCACAGGTAGGTGGGTGATTCACTTCACTTGTGAAAGAACAAAACATAGGAGAGGAAATAGTGGGGAAAAAAATGAAAAACCTCTTTGCCTCATGTGAAAAAGGTATTTTCCTTTCTCTCATGATCAAGAAAAGCCAGAAGGGGACAGAACAAAATAGCATATATATATATATATATATATGATTAAAGCAACATGGTCAGGGCAAAATTCAGAGAGCCAATTTGCTTCTTTTTAGAACCACAGGAACCAGGCTTGTTTCAGTGTATCGATACAATAGATAATAGACTTAAGTACATGACAAAGAAGTCCATGTCAGAGTCAAACACACACTTCGGCTACTTTTGCTCATCAGACCATCAATGACTACAAACAGAAATGTCTTGGTGAAGTCCAATGGGACTTCACCTCTGGTCATCTGAGAGCTTGGCCGATTGCATTCTCTACACAGAAAAAGCAAGTGCATACTTTGGGGATTTTTAGAGGGAAAAGCAAAAGTGAAGTATCTGTGGGAGATATTCTGTGCAGTGAGACAGACCATCACCTCTTCAGACTGGAAGCTGCATTATAAATGTCCAATATATCAGCAAGGAGTCTTATATGCAGCTGCAGATGAGCTAATACCACAGCCATCACTGGACATCATTGTAGTAAGCACGTTGTTGAAGAAACCTTCCCTTCCTCACAAAACTCAAGTATTGTGCAAAGCAAGAAAAAGGCTTCTCCTTCCAGCTATGTAATTTACACAGGATGACTCTCAAGTTTCTCCTTCAGTTCCCTGTTTGGACCAGCAACTCATCCCTTTACGATCACTAGCCTTATTTACATCTGCTTTTGAATTATGTTTGATTCACTTTAGTTTAAATCAGAATGAAGTATTTTCACTTTGGGTGTAGGAAATGAGATGTTTTTATTCCTCCAGACATGAGACTTTTAAAAATGTATAAGGTCAGTTTAAAAAGCATTCCCTGAGTAGGAATGACATTTCTGTTGGGTCTGGTTTTCTGTTGGTTTTTTTGGGAGGCTGGGAGGTAGGGTGTTTGGGTTTTTAGGACTAACTTAAATATGGTGAAAACAAAATTCCTTAAGAACAGTAGAGGTAACAATCTAAGTTCACTTTTGCTGAAAGAAATATTTGGATTTTTTCCCTCCTTCTTTATATTTAACATGTTTATAGACAGTTTAACTGTTTCCCCAAAAACATAATTTGATTGGTACTTTTCCTTCTCTGTGGGTTTATCATTCCTTTTTCAGAGGAAAAAAATCTTTCCTCTCCCCCTCCCTTTTTTTTCTTAAAAAAGAAAAATATTTTTAATCATGCAAGTTACTCTACCCAGAGAGACCACCACTAACGCTAACACCCCTAATGATGTTAACAAGACTAGAAAAAAGGGTTTGTTCACACAGAACATCTTAGAATAAAATACCAAAACTAGATGTAGTCCTTCAAATCAATTAATTTCTTTTTAGTCAGTTAACAAGATTTCAATGCTGGTTGCCCTTTAAAAAGCAGTTATTCATGAAGCCATGCAACTTAACCTTCACAAAAGCGCTAACATGCTTGGCTTTCTTTCATTAATGTTATGTGATTTTTTTTTTCTACTTCACTAACATTTCAAGAGAAACAAAGTGATTGTCATGTGGTACACTCAGTCCTGGAACAGCAGCAGGGCTGTTTATTCCCAGACTCTAAGCATTTTTTAGATCTACACAGCAGTCTGTATTTTCTCTGAAGGGAATTATACATCTTACCATAAGCAGATACAGTTTCCATATTCAGTTTGCCTATTGTACGATACTTGGCTGTAAGAACAACAAATTGAATGCTTTGTCCTCTTTCTATCACCCGTTTTACCTTGAATTAACTCCTCTGGTGCAAGAAAAGAGGACAAAACAGCCATGGCAGACAATCACAAAATTACTCCATTTTGCATTTCAGAAAAATCAAAATGACCAAACATCTGCTTCAGACACCCTCTACTGGAAAGCATCAAGTTTATCTCTCTGCTCCTGAATTAATTGATCATGTGGAGGAAGGAGGGGAAAAAAAAAAAGCACGAACACTTAACTGCCTGAAAAGACTGGTATCTATTCTATAAATCATTTTCTTGCATTTAGGGGGAGGAAAAGATTTGACAATTAAATTATTTATTTTAAAAAAGGTAGGAAATGTGCATCTGACTTCTTTGACTATGAAGCAGCAAAAAGGAGTCTAGTCAAAATTCTGGGGCAACTTGTCTTCATGATTAGACCAGACCTGAGAGGTTTCTCCTGGAAAGGAGCAAGTGTCATAAACTTATCAGCAAGTAAAAATAAGGACTGCAGTGAAAAGACTTAGCCACAATACACACAAACAGTAACCTGACTTATTTTCCCCAAGGGTGAAAAAAAAGGTCTTGAAACTTGAACGAAATATCTTTAAACTAAATCTGTCAATTTTGTGTAATTCTCAAGCAACAGGCATGCTGGGACACAGCTGCTCTGCAGTTGCGAGTGACCACAGCTAGAAACTCTGTTACCCGGTGAAGAATTTTGTTCTGTAAACAGATCTTTTCCATCGTTAATCTATTAAATACCTATTGCATATATTCACCCTGGACTGAAAACTCTATGTAGTCAGACAGAGCATCTTAACTCAGTGGTGGGCTGTGTTGCTCTTTAAGGAAAGGGTGAGAACTTCCTCTCTTCAGAAACAAATTCTGTGCTACATTGTTGAAGTCTTGGCCCCCATTTTCATCATGATAAAAGAAAAAAAAAAAAAAATTATCTAAATAATGACAGATGTCCTACCACTGCTTTAAAATCTACATCCCAATGAACTAGTTGGAGAACCTTCACACATCCTTTTCCTCACAGTGCCAAGAGATTTTGTCCTTAAAAGACTGAAAAGACAATTCTATCAAGCTTCATCTATAATAATTTTTTTTTACTTTTCTACTCCCAAATAAAGTATTAAGATAAACAGCCTGATTTGGTACTGTCGTATGCTCTCCTTGACGATGCTACAGCTTTCACAATTCTGTTTGACCTGCATAATGTACTTACTGTATGTGGGACAGTGAATTACATTCCTTTCTATGAGACCATGCTGAATCACAATTTCTCTCCCAGGACTCAAAGGTGAATAACTGCACCTGTCCTCCTTAAGCAGACAAAAGACATTAAGTAGTGGCCAAATGGAAAGAAAGATTTAAAAAGAAAATCACTTCATAGTTTGGTAGCAAAACAACTCAATCCAACCTTTTATCCAGCTGTATACAATATGAGGATTTCTACTAGTGCAGCTTCTGAAGAAACAGAAGTTTTCAGTCAAAGAAAGACTAACCTGATAGCGAAGCAAAAATTGAAGTGCTTTCTAGAAGTTTAAAAGAGCCTACGTGTAAAATAAATAATTTACAATATAAAAAAAAAATTAGCTGCACATCTAAGTGTTTGTGGGCAAACTTTCTCATTAACATGATGCAAATGAAGAATTAAAGCCGCATGGCTTTTCCAAGACCACACAGAGACGCAGTAGTAGAACCTAACATAGAGCAGAAGTGAATACACTAGAACAGACTGCAACCTAGATCTCCTGACAATCTTCACAGTGTTTCATAAAATCATTTAGGTTGGAAAAGACCTTTAAGATCACCGAATCCAACTGTAGAGAGTTTGTGACCATGCTGAACATAAAGGCTGAGTTTTGCTCTTACTGACTGCAAGTGCTTGGCAGAAAGATCCGCAGCGGCTCCAGTTTCATCACAGCCATGCTGGCAGACATCCAGGGAAAGGTCACCAGGGCAGAAGGACAGTGCCTCAACACAGCATTTGCCTTTGCTGCCAGGAGATTCCTAGCACCTGACCATGCCAAAGTGCTAATGCTTAAAAAGATGAGAAAAAAGTGCAAAAGGTGAAAATACCGTAGAGAATCTCCACAAAGTTCTTTACAATATTTCCAGGCCCTTTCAATTTTCTTCCTCCTGCATGGAAGCTGCCTGTATACCCAGGGAAGATAGGTATTTGCACATGAATGGACCAAATGGAAAATATTCTGCTCCTTGTGGAACCTAAGGGTAGTCTGTTTCGCAAAATCCAGGCAGTTCATCTTGCAGCTGTAGAGAGGAACACCATGGAAAACTATACTAAAATATTGACAGTTCCCAAATAAAATAAAAGCAAAGCAACAATGGAATGGTGCCTTGGGGGGAAGTACCCTTGCAGGAAGCATGTCTTCTTTTTCCCAAAAGCACAAATGCCTGTATTTAACATCCTTAATGAGAACCTGATACAGCACAGAAGAGAGACACTGGTTAAAAGCAAAGAACATAACTAACCATATCTGCTTTCAGCTAGAAGTTTTGGTCTTCAAGAAAGACCTCCATCACCTCATAGTTGCAGGCTTTAGAACAAAATTAAACACTGCCTAGTTACATACTTTGAAAAATATAGAAAAACAGCCTGGTTTGACTGATAAGGCACCAACTTGGAATTGAAGAAAACCAAAGCCTATTGCCATTCTTTTCCTGCAACAGCTGCGTGACCCTGGGTAGGATCCCTTCTCTCAGTGACTCTGCTTCCCTTCCTACTTTCTCTCCCATCTAGTTACATGCTTTGGGACAGGGACCTTCTTTTACAGCATGTTGGTACAATTTTGAGGTCAGTAGAGTCCTTATCCAGGAAAAAGTCAAGGGAGCACTGTGACGAGCTGTTCTCTGAGTGGCAGAAAAAAATAAAGCCTGGTTTCTTGTGGATTTCTGTTTTCCCTCTCAAAAACTACAGCGCTCTCTTTCATGTGTCCTGTGGGAACACCTTCCACACAATGCTTCCAGTCTCCCCAATATAGAGTAAGTTCTCCCACAGTAACCTTCATCTTGACACTCTCCAAAAGTAGAGAAATTACTGGAAAACAGGCCCAAGACAGACACACAGATCACAATCTCTCCCACAGTGTTTCTTTTAAAGGAAACCCAGCTAATAAAAGCAACAGCAAACATTGCAACAAAGGTGACAAAGATCAAAATTCAGATTGCTTAGCAGATTAATCATGGCCATGCAAGGAACTCTAGGATTTTAGTCTTTTTTTAGACCATGTGCTCTCAACAAAGTGTCTAAATCGCTGGTGGAACATATGCTAGAGAAGAGCAAGGGACGAATGATCTTTGGTCAGCATTTGGATTTCCAGTAAAGCAACAATATTTGAAATTTCTTAAGGGTAAAAAATCTGAAATTTCATCAAAAGAACATTTCAATTTTGACAAATCAGTATTTCCCATGCATTTCTTCCAGCTCCCTTTGTAAACAGAAGTTGCTGTTGACAGTGCTGTTCAATATCATCCCATTTGCAAGACTGGTGTAAATATAACCTCAAGGCAAGGAGGTAGGTCTAAGTGCAAAAGGAAAATTTTCATCCCGTATGCCCTCACTAAATTGGGTGGGTTTATATTAAATCAATACCCCCAATTAAAATTAAGAGAGAAGAGAAAGACTACATCAGCAAAATGATTTGAAGCAGTATCTGTTCAGACTAGTCCAAAACTCTTCAGCCTCGGGGGCTGCAATACAACAAGGAAGTCTCCTGAGCATGTTAATTATTTAAAATGAAAGCAACACAGTCGCTGGGCTTTTGAAATAATCAATCTTTCAAAAAGTGTCAGGTGTCTCCAAAACATGTGACAAGTTGGCAGTTTGTAGCATCTACGCTCGAGCCCTAATACCAGGATTTTCTCCGGAGCCTGGAGGAACTCATCACCTTTACTAACAAATCCTAAAGACAACCTGTCTGGCTCACTGAAAATGTAATGGAGAAGCTAAATTAGAATCACGGACTTCCTATTTGCTAAGTTAAGGCAGAAAACCAAAACAAACATTAGAAGCCCATATATACATATATATATAGACACACACACATATACGAATGCAGACATAAACATATGTAGAGATATGTATAGGTAGATATGTAGCTGTAGCTGTAAGTTATAGACGTTTACTGAGATCTGTATTTACTGCCTCCTACAAGTCTGTTTTAGAGTCTAAATTTAGGGCATTTTCTTCCTTTCTTTCAAAAAAAAAAAAAAAGGCAGCATCTGGTTTGTATTTTTCAAGTCTATTCAAAAATACCTTCTTTCTGAGTGTATCTGCCACTTCAGTATGCAAGAGTAAAAACATAGAATCAGCAGGAAAATTCCTAGAGTCTGTTTGTAAACAAAAAGTTCCCATCTCCAAAACAGTTGACCTTATTATCACTAGAAGGTGGTGAGAAACTTTTCAGCAGTACATATTTTACCAATACTGTGGATATATATCTGTATGTATTTTTTGGTCATTTCAAAGATTTCAGTCATATTTTCCACAAAGAAATCTTTCTTACTGAAAATAAGGGTACAAGAGTTACATACAAAGGATTTTTTTCCCAATCCCGTTAATATTAATAGTTCAGAAAAAAAATTTTGTCCTGTGTTTTTTGTGGAAACTTTGAATTTTTTTCTCTTAAAATACAAGCTAGAGACAAGTCTATGAAAGACATCAACAAATATCAATCCACAACATTCTTGAATTAATCTTTTGAGAAAGAATAACAAAACATAATATATGTGAAGTGTAAATGAGTAGTGGATACAGGGAAAAATAACATTAAAATAACATTAAAACAACATTCAAACAAAAAAATCAGAATTCTGAAACCAAACATCTCCAAACTCAAATTTAGGTGGAAAGTCTCCATTTCCCCAGACTTTTTGAAAAATGGTCATTGCAAGCCAGTTGAAACATTTTGCGTTAGCAGTGCTCTCCGCTCTGAGAGGCCCTGCCATTTCTGACCAGGGCAATCAACTTCAAACTATAATTGCCATCCACCAAAAGTCCTCCAGAAAGGAAAACCTCACTTGGTCAACCTGAACCACCCATGGGCAGTGGCCTTTCACACATGCCACGTTAGCCCTCCCGGGTCTGGTGGGCTTCATCCACAGCATTGTACCTTTGCAGGAGCCAAGCAGAGCCATAGGCAGCATTTAACACAATTTTCACAGCATCATATATACATTTTTAAATAAAACTACTCTTTGAGGTAAAATACAGTAAACTACTTTGGCTAAAGTGCTATATTACTGGTGACTTTTCCCTACAACCCTTCACAGAAGTTCAATTTCAAAGCTTAATACACAAAACAAATATGCTGGATACCTCAAAGGCTGAATGTAAAACACATTTGTGGATTTTGTGATTTTTTTTTTAAAGGCCTGGCCAAGTTTTAATGGCCTGTCACACACGAATGATTATGAAAGCGCTACAATGAACTGAGCTGATAAGCTGATCTGATCGGAATTAACTGCATGTGATTGCTGCTTTGAAAAGCTGGCCTAAAGAGGCAGCATTGAAAGCAATCTCACAAGTCACTGGTACCGCTTGCCTCAGCTATAAGTAAGCACAGATGGTGAGAAAAGTTAATTAAGAGACATATTTGTTTGGGGGTTTGAAATTTACACCCTCTCTTCTCCAAAGAAGCCAAGCCACAGTGAAAATGTGTTTTACGTTTGCGGCCTAATAAGTTCATGTTTTTGAGGCTCTGTTCCTGTAGATAGAGGTAATAGATAAGCAGAATAAATAATTTATGTCAGCAGTTAGCATATGGATTTGCACTTGATCACTAAGCAACTCATTGTACCTGATAGCTACAACATCTTGTCAATTAAAAATGTTCCTTTCTCCACAATTCTTCATTTACTTTCCTCCTACCCAGCATAGCTTTTCTCTTGTACCACAGCTGACACCCAGCAACAGAGATGTCACCCTTTTCGTTCTCACTTTAATGACTGCCTCTTTCATTTGCTCCCTCACTTCTTCTGCAGTATTTCATAAGGAACATATCAGCAATTACAAAAAATAGCTTCTGGTGATAAACTTTTTTTTTCTTCTCCTGGTTGGGAACCTCTCTCCAGCCCACACTTGAGTTTTCCCCAGATTATCTAACGGGCTTCTGAAGCTGGGGCTATGATGGTACCCTGTAAAATGATCACCAACTTTAGAGGACCAAAATACATCCCTTACACTTTATATACTGAAAGACTGTGACCAAAGTGTCATAGAGCAGACATTTTGTTCAATGGTCTTTCAACAGTGTATGATTCTTTGGACCCATTTGCATTTTTTTTACCTGTGGCTATTATAATGACAGTAGCACCAAAGAAGTACTGGCTGCAGAATGGTAGGGATCAATCTCACATGAAAGGCTCTTGAAGGTAAGAATGGGTTAACGTTAAGGACAGAGAAAACTGAGATTTCAGAACTCCAAGTGAAATTGAGAGGTTCTTAGAGAGACATTTCCAATTCATGCCTACTGTACTATTTATTTCCTTTCCCATCGTTGCTGATTATAAGGATGTGCATGTATAAAAGGAAGTTTCTTCATCTCTAATCAGACCAGCTCTATTCCATGAATCCACAATCCACTGTCCATGACATTACAAAATGAATCAGGCAGAAGGCTCAAGCCAGAACAGGAAGTGACAGCTTCTGTTTAAACAGATATCTTGGAAATTAGTGATGAGAGAGGACAGTGTTGTACTGCATAAGCATTTAACTCTTAGTACTGTCTCATTCTCTAAAAACAGGTGCAACAGAACTACTCACTGGAAAGATCTTAGTATAAAAAAAATAATAAATTGGAGTGCTGATCTGTTCTACCTATATTTCTAGAGAAATAAAGGCCTGTTTTCAATAGGACACCCCTGCTATATGTATTGAACACTCCCTGCATTTAAAGAAATTTGCTTCTTAAAACATTGTCTTTGTATTATAGCGTATGGTCACGTAATTTATGGTCTATCTTGAGAATTTGGCATGTATCAGTATATTGCTCCTGCCAGTCTTATTTCTGTGCTATAGAACCGATTTTGAGTAGGATATTATACTTACAAGAATGTGTTCCCTAACTAGGTTTACATTTCAGATGACAGGATCACATCAGAAGACTAGAGGTTGACACTCAAGACCAGCCATGCACTGAGAACCTTCCTATGTGATTCTGCAAGGTTTTTGGCCAAAAACTTGATCTGTGTACATGAATAAATATACACACAAACCAAGAATTTAGCCATTAGAGAGATATATATATATGTACACATACAAACTAATAATTGTGTCTCACATTCCCAGGTGATCCTGAAACACTGTATTATCTAATCACATAAAAATGGCAGGTTTTCTAATTTTATAAATGTATACAAAATAAGTTGTTAAAAAAGTCAATCATTGAGAGCTCAGTACAGATAGTAATTCAATTTGTGTGGTAATGATCAAAACAGTCAGTTTACATAAAGCATTACATCTGTGCAATATTGCAGTCCTGCAGTTCTGTCATCAGCAATGAGGGTTACCTACCTGCCACTGGAAATTTTTCCGATGGACTCTGCATAGTCATGCTGACCGTGAGTAGGACCTTCCATTAGTGTTACCCACAGCGACAGCCTTGCTGCCTTTCTGCTTTTCTGTCCAAGGATTGTCAGCGGGAAAGTGTAAAAGGAGCTATAGCTCCTTCTACTGGGTCTTCAGATTCCTAAGATTAAAGATTTGAGATCCTACTAGGGCTCAGAGAAGTGAGTCAAAGACCAGTAGCATCCCATAGAGCTCTGTGTCACTTTTTTTCAATTCTGCTTTGTACATTCCCACTAACTGCATAATTTCAGAAGCAATCACACATTTAAAGAAGTTAGCAGAAAGAAGTCTGGGGACAGACTGTTGGAATGGGCTAAGCAAACTGATTGTCTGATCCACATATGACATCTCAGATGTTAACAGCTTGTAAACATTATCTGTAGAGCTCCATATAATAGCTTTACAGATTTAACCAATCATGCTTTGAAGGCTGTCACTGATCTAGTGGAGCATGACCAAATCCCTTTAGAGTGCAGAATAGATTCTAGTGGAAAGTCTTACACATGCTGAGTTGCATATCAAGATAAGGAATGCAAAGACATCACATATGCTACAGAGACGTATGCACACGAAGAAATTAATACATGCAACTAAATTCACCATCCCATGGGCCTACAACAAAGTTTTCAAACCCTGCAGGGTAATTCAGTCTGCAACAGTACTGTGTGCTTCATCAAAGAGTATCACAATGCCAAATTCCTTCATAAGTAAGGACTGATGTCTACAAAGTGAGTGTGGCAGGTATCTGTGACTGCTACATGAATATTCAAGAAAGACATGAGACTCCCTTACAGTTTCAACTGAAATAGTCAAAAGCAGATGAGATTTGTGTTTTGTTTGCCCACTTTACACATGTACTTCTTTAAAATTACAGCACAATCTAAGTAGTCATTTGTTAATTCACTGGACATGATTTCCTAAGATCTGCTGAAATTCTATCATCCTTCCAGCAAAATGTGGAGAAAGGAGTGAGTCTTTGAGACACTGGAAAAAGCATGGGTAGGAAACCTGCACAGATGTGAAAGTGCTCAAAGGACTGTTCCTGTCTTGCCCAGTGGGAATAATCGGAATTACTTTAACTATTTTTTTATCTTCCTTTTTATCTTCCTGTGTGAAGAAAGTTTAAGAGAAAAGCATGTTAGATGTCTGGGTGTCTCCTCCTATTCTGAGCACTACATGCTATATATATTTTTCTGGCTGCAAGCCTCTGCATGTGAATGCCAGGGGAGTTTCTAGCTCCTAACAAAAACAAGTTATCGTATACTTTGTAAGGGCCATCTACCACATTATCACTCATATCAGTATACACAGATCCTACAGGGTATCCTGCCTCCCAGTACAGCTAGGAGAAGTTAGCATCTTCTTGTTTGTTCAAAAACTGCATTGCACTGTTGACTGGGATGATATGCAGCCTTTTTTTCCCTTAGATAACTCCAAGAGCTGAAAAATTACTCTGTTTAAACAAACTCCTTGTTCTTTTCTTTCCTATGGTGGAAAGACTGCTTTTAATCAACGATTGCAGCACTATGGAAGAGAGATGCAGAGTGTGCTCTTAGAAAAAATGAAATAAAACCCCCACTTTTGGCTCAGACATATTTCTCTGGACCAGCCAGAGCCATAAGGGTCTCTTAACACTGCACTTTGTATGATATTTTTTCTTTCATTTAGAAAAAAAATGAATTAGAGGAACTTTTTTTCGAGTTACATTTGGCCCAATTAACATGAATCTTTTTTGTCTCCTTCAGCTTTTCTCCAAACAGCAGAGAAATCCAAAGCTTTTCTCTTGGCTCTCTCTCCAGGGACTAATATCTTTAAGTACTTCAAGGCCAGATCCAACTCCCTGACATTTGTCTGCCTTGAACTTGCAAAGCGCTTGTAAGTTTGTTAGCCTCCAAAGCATCAAGAAACTACAACGACCTTTAGACATATTCCATGTGGGAGTTTTTGCAGAAACAGCTTCATACAGCAATAAAACCTACAGCTTGTTCTGGTGAACCTGTGCCAGATGAGGGCAAATAAAATCCTCTAAAGTATAGTAGATATCCAGTTGAGCATGTTACACTGGGAGAATTCATGAATAAAGGAGCTCCTCCGTATCCAGCTTTCATTGTTGTCATTTGCCATAGAAGTGTTGGTTTGAGTCCAGATTAAGCAAATCTAAGTGAGAACCAGGAACCAGACTAATTCTAACTTTATCATATGCACTGCAACAGATATTCAAGCAAATATTAAGGCATTGTTTTCTCTTGGAAAACTTGACCCTCATCTGATGCTGCAGGAGGGAGATGCTGAGTTTGCCGGAGTGCCTTGCCCAGGCCCCGCTTATGGCCTCACCCTCAGAGCCTGCAGAAGTAGGGGGGGGTATGGAAAAAGTATGCCATCACAGTCATAGGCACTGCAATGGCAGCTAACCTGTTACAGCTTCTTACCACCAGCCTAGGAAATCAGTCCAGTTATCTGCTGAGTGGCACTGCAGCAGAGCTCCTCAGATGAGCACGAGCCAAGAAATGTGCCAAGTTTTCTAAGCAGTTGAACCCAGGGACACTGAGGGCAGGACTAATCAAACAATTTAGTTATTTATCTTGTACCTATCTGCTTGGTTTTGGTATTTCTCATCTGCACAAAGGTTTATGCAACTCTGGCTATTCTGAAATCTCTACTTACCAGCAATCACCTAAATTGACTTCCAGATTAAAGTATCATTTCCAACAGCTATATATTAAGGTACTCAATGAAAACAAATATTGTACAGATAAAGCCATTCTAGTTGAGGTACCATCAGCTTTAGTCTAAGCAAAGGAAAGAGGAACTGTGGAATAAACCATCTTACAGGAATTATAGCATTCTTGTATGCTCTTTTGCTTAGTGGAGTCAAAGCTTGACTCACAGAGAAGGTAGTGTTTATTCTAAATGGTCAAAGTTAAGGAGCAGTTAATGACTTGAGTACCCACAGTTTAAGTTAAATTAAGCTGTACAGGGACTCTTTTTGAACCATCACACTAAAGGCAGAAAATATTTGTGCCCTTCCAATGCCAAACACCTTTTTTTCCTTCACAACAGTTTTTATCATTTTCGATGACAACATAATGGAATTGAGCAAACAGCAGAATCCATAGAGATGTTTAATTCATTCTGAGATCTCACCACCTCAGAAAAGAGATAAGATTTTACAAATTTATTCCCCTCCTTTATTTCAATTACCATGTTAATGCTTGAGACAATTCCTAACCCAAACTTCTGGCCAAAAGTCTGTTGGCAGGTAAGATAGCAGATCTAAATCAAATCACAAAGATCTTGCATAGCACAATTTCCCCTCTGTAGTAAAAGCTGCACTTTCCCCTATTTTCCTACTGGAATTCACTACAGGATGGCAAAACTTCATCACATACATATGTCAGGATGTTAAGATAGTACGTCCTTTAAGAAGTTCTAACAATATCCAAAGCTAAGTTCAAATCCAAACACTAAAACAACAAAGTGCAGAGTGAGAAAAAAGGAAGATTGCTTACACTAACAAGGTCTTCCCCAGTTAACTCTCTCAGAGCCTTTCAAAATCAGAAACTAAAAGCATGAAAGGGCTCTGCTGTAAGCAGTCTGCTTCACCAATAAGACAAAAACCACCACCAGCCCTCAGCTGTGACCCTTTCATGGTTGTCAAATTAAAGCACAAGAACAGTAAGCCCCCCTCCCCATTCTTTTTGGCCACCAGTTCATGCAAATTACAGAAGACCAGTAGTCTTTGCTTAGCAAGAAAATTGCATGTTCACTACTGATCATATTAATGATAAAGTAGTGAATATTAACAAATTCAATGATGAGAGGAGATGCCCTCCTTCACTGACTCATCCATACAATTTAAAATCTCTGAAACAGAAAGAATAATTCATTCATCTAACAGACTCACTAGAAACAGAAAAGAAGCCATCAATAATACTGCTTTCCAGCCCACATCCCTGACACCAAAACCCAGGCACACAACAGTAATTTCATGTGAGGAGAAGGATTGCTAAATGTACAAAAATATATGTATTTCTACTGAGCCGTGAAACTTCCACATTTGCTTATGTCTTAGACTCATTCTAATATTTTCTAGAGTTATGGTTAGTACACATGAACTGTCTTGACTGCCATAGGACACAAAGAGCACTGGCGAAGTGTGCTGAACTGTCAGCCCCTGAGTGCCTCCGCCTCCCAGGGAATCATACAGCTCATTCAGGTAACTGCAGAAAAGGTTATAATTACTTACAGCGGGATGTCCAGCACAGTAGGTGTAGCTAGCATGAGACTGGTAGTGCAAGCTTGCTCTTGGAAAGGTGTATGTATTCCAAGCAGGTTGGCTGCTATTCCACTGGGAGCTAAAGCCAGGGCTCATGGTCACTCTCGATTTACTGTTTTGGTACGTTCTCACTGTGGAGCTGGACTATCAAAAAAGAAAGAAATGCAACGTAAAAATAGCTTTTAGGGTAGAATACAAACAATGCAGCTACATATCATCATTGTGCATATACATACTGACACACAGTCTGGAACAAACTCGAATGTTTTCTGTAAGCAACTGGGAAAAGCAAAAAATTGATTCTTTCAAAGATATCAGTGAAACAGCTATGTCGCTCTAATGCCTAAAAGAAAGACTGATGGCTGTTGGACTTCAGGCTGGGATCTAAATGGAATGGGCAATGGATAAGTGATAGAGATAAGGGGATGTTCTGAAAATGAGTAGAGGGTGCAATCCTGCAAGATTAATAGTTGAAACTTGCATATTTATTTATTACAATGAACTAAATATTGACATTTATTGAGGTCCTGATCAGCTATGTCCATTTTAGAGTAAATGGCGGTCTGGGGCCAATGTTTAGACATATTTATTGAAATCCTGAAATCACATCTAGTGGCTAGGTATGGCCAAGCCATTGCAAAGCTACCCCTACATTTCAAATATGTAACCTAAACAGACCATGAAACTTCATGACATTTTTTAATTACTTAAAAAGCAGAAGAAAAAAAAAAATCTTAAATTAATTTTTTTTAAAGTTAATTCAATAACTTCATATGAAAGTAACCCAGACTACAGATGTGCAATTCATTTTCATTCTTTCTGGCTTTCTCTCACTTTACTTTATTTAACTGCAGTTTTCTGCTTCTAGTCCTCATTTTATAAAAAATATTCCTAATAAATGCTGCACTGATAGGGGTGGTCTATCAGGGCAGGAAAAAAAAATCAACTTTCAAAAAGAGTAGAAGATGCATTAGAATTGAATGCATTTTTAGCAGATATTCAGGTTGGTCTTCAAAGACATGCAAATGTACTTTTTCCTCCATATTCTGTCCTGCATTTGGGTTTTGCTTGCTTTCCTCTTATTGGCAAAGGTGCATGTTCTCAATATCCCATGCAAATTTACACCAACTAATTGTAATTATTATAAACCTGAAACTGTTCTTTTTAAAGCAATAAATTCACAGTGACCTTAGTAATACAGTGAAAGCTTGAGAAATATGAACACAAATAATATTTCTTAGAAATGCTTATAAATGTCCCTGTTCGTAAATTGATGCTATCAATTTCAAAAGCTATATTCAAGAATGACGCTTCATTTATTTTTACCCTCCTTTCAAAGACAACTCTTATTCACAATATATGTAGCATTAACCAAATATCAATATGGGCCACCATCGAACAAGGTGTTTCACATGGTCCAAGACCATCCTTACCCCGATGTGCTTACAAGATAAATGAGAAGGTCAGGGAAAGGATGAAAGAGCAGAGTCTGATGCAGAAGCAGAGAAAATAGCTTCGTAAACATGACTTTCAGTTTCATTTCAATGCTTCAGCTCAGTTTCATTGGAAGAACATGAGTGAAATGGAAGGAAAAGAGGATGGAGAGAAGACATACAAAAAGGTTTCAAGGACACATTCTAGCTATGAAAATATATACCCTGTATAATCTTTCCAATTTTTAATACTGTATTTAGATGAGCTGGTTGTAGAAACTACAGGCCACGCTGGCATTGGCTGAACATGCCCTCTTTATTTCATTTAATTTTCAAAAGTTTAAGTACACAAAGTTTTCCTCAGTTATCAATTGCTGTATAAACTTTAAGTTCAAGAAAAGGCCAGATGACTTCCTGCATGTGTTTATTTCCTGTGCCACCAATTAGGAAGCCTGAAAAGAGCAGTTTCCGCTGACCAGTTCTCAATATCTCAACAGATTCGCCTCCTGCCCCCACCCCTAAGTGAAGGATTCCTGTGGTGTGATTTCTAAAGATTTAACTTACGACTAGCTGAACACAAAGCGTATGAATGAACGCTAAAACCTACACTAAACTCTCATTAGTCACTCTGTGTGACAAGTGGTTACCTTGTTCTTACAAAAGGCTTCAGGGGAAAAAAAAAATATCTGCCCCTACAGTTAAAGGGGCTTATTTGAAATAAATCTTTTTGTATGAATTTAAATCATGACAAATCAAAGGAAAGAGGTTATGGCTACAGCTAGAAAAAAAACTGAAGGATTTTAATGGGTTTTTTTCTCTTTTTTTCTTTTTTTCCTTCCCCTTTTACCCTCTTTCCCCAAGGAGCAGAAACTGCATTTTCTTTCCTTTGACGTATTACTTATCTTTCAGATCACTCCTCAAAGAGAAATCTCTCTTTCTGGGCCCTGGTAGACTTGCTTCTACAGGAGAGATGAAGGCTAGGTTTTGTTTTGGACAGATCAAGTAGGTTTTTAGCCATAATGTACTTCCTGTACATTTCTCCCCTTTGTAAACATCAGGTATTCAAGTGTGGCTGCTTATTAACTCCTTTTGAGGAGTTCATCCCCGGCCGAATATTCTGTGAGTATGGAGCTGCTGTATCCTAACAATAGCTTTGCTCCTTCATATTATTTCTGATGAGTCTGCATTGTATGCACCAGTGGAAAATATCTGTGGCTGATGGGATGTGAAGATGCATTGTCAGATGTGATAATTGTTAACTGATTATTTTCACTATGCAGCGAACCCCACTACAGTAAGGAGAGACCGTGCCATTAGCACTATACAGATGTGCACAATACCTGTTCCTGTATTAGAGAACAGGAGCAAAAATAAGCCTGTTTTTTAAACAGCCTGCCTCAGATGCTGACCAACCTTCTGCCTGTTGACTGAGTTTTGTTTTGTGCTTGTGTGCTACACAAAATGCCTTCCCGTATCTGCCAGCATGCTGGAGACACGGTTCAGCCCCAGCACTAAATCCAGGCACAGAGACGAGCCCCTCTTGCCCCGCTTTCTGCTCCTCCACCCAGCTCCCACCTCACGGGGGGATGCATTAGAAACAGTGAGCCATTCAGACCCTCAAGGATGCGCCAGGTGTCCTACCCATGCAGGACACTTGGGACGCAGAGGTGGGAAGCGAGACCCCAAGTACCCTTCTCCCCCTCAGGTTGGCCGGGTGGCCATGGGAGGGAGGTCTGTGCGAGCAATGCCCTCTGCTCTGAACGGTGGCTTTGTAGGGGGACTACTATTTCTGACCCAATAAAAGCTTCTCTCTTTCTGCTGGCTTACCTCCAGAAAAAAAAAAACCAGTCAATACATGAAGACACTCCCAGGATAATTGGCTTTGAAACCTTGAAGCTGTCCAGATTGTCAGCCAGAGAAGACAGACATCTGCACCGCCAGCCACCAAGTCCCAGGACAGCCCGGTCGCCTCATGGCTCTAACCTCGGGTGGTTGGGGAGCTAAGACGTGAGATCATGGACCCCAAAAGTCGACACGTTGAATTCAAGGTGTCCTCTGAACAACAAAATGCTGCACATCTCTGCAGCCTTCCCAGCTCAGCGCAGAGGTGCCTATGGGAAAGACACTGGGCCCACACTGGAGCAGAGGAAAAGCATGAGGAGCAGCAGAGAGGAGCTGTTATTCCTCACGTCCCTGTGCCAGTAGGGCTGGGGAGTGGGCACAGAGTCAGGAACGGAGGAGTGAAGCTGAGCCTGGGAAAAAGGAGGGGGCAGAAGGTATTGTCTTAATTTGTCCAAACTTATTTTAACATGCAATAAATTAATTTTCCCCAAGTTGAGTCTGGTTTTGCCTGTGACAGTAATTGTTAAGTGATCTCCCTGTCTTTATCTTGACCAAGCTTTTCCATCTTATTTTTCTGTCCCCCTTTTCTTGAGGAGGGGGAGTGAAAGAGCTGCTGGGTGAGTGTCTGGCAGCCAGAAAAGGTAAATCCACCACAAATTGGCAGGTCTTGTCACACACAGGCTTTTATTCAGGATCTTAAAGTGCATCTATTTCCCCCTAACTCTATTGATTACTCCAATAAAAGGTATCACCTCTCCCCATAACCCTGTCCTATTTATATCTCTTAGGTTGTCAATGGTAGGCCACCGCTTCCACTCCTGGAACAACCCGATCAGGTTTTCTCAGAAAACTTCTGCAGAAAATTATCAGATTACAATATAAAAGAAGTGTTGCCCTCCTTCCTATGCTTTGCCAGAAACAACAAATATTGCAAAGCTAGAGGAGAATTTTCTTTTCCTTGAATAAGTCACTCCAGTACCTTTATAACCTAAAGGTCTGATGCACTCCAAAATGGAGATCAGTAAAATTTAAAAATCTAAGCACACTTTAAAATATGACCCCTTTTCTTCTGTGCCTTAATTTCTCTGGCATATAAGTATGGATAATCTTAAAACTTCTAGGCTAACCTTTTCCTCACGTTTCTAAAAGTTTTGGACATAAGCATGAGTGAAGTGCAAAGTATTGTTTCTTGAGCTTAACTGCTTTCAGATCATAGTTCTTTTAACAGCTGATGTGTGAAGTCTAACAGTGGAAAAAATAGAACATAGTATTTATGGAGCACTTTTTATCTTCAAAGCACTGTGCAAATGTTAAATGGTGGCAAAATTTTTGACTGGTGCAACATTTCCAACTTTTAAAGCAGTTTGTAGTAGATACAAGAACTAGCAGCCACTTCTTCCTATTTGTATGTGAGTGAATAAAGCACACCATTTGGCTAGGACATTAAGCAACATAAATAGTTCTGACAAAAACTTAGTCTTCATGTCATCACACCCGTGCTCTCCACTCTTGCAACACAGCATCTTCATGAAATAAATTAACAGGAAAAATATGTGCTAATTCTGAAATTCTACATCACATCAAATGCAAGACTGACTACTTCTATCAGACACCGTTCTGCCAACTATGCCAAAATGCTGTGATTATTATTGGCTTTGGCACTACAAAAGAGGAGAGAGGCTCAAATATTCTGGTCTATGTTACCCCTTTACTTGCATTGACTTTAAAAAAAAAAAACAAAAAACCAAATGGGATTAAAGAGGTGTAAATAACATCTCAATTCAGCCTCCCACTACCTCATCTTTTAAAAGCAACTTCCCAGAGCTATGATGTCATTTTCTTAGCCCACACAATTTGAGCTGCCTCCAGTCCCTTGGATTTTGATTGCAGAATGGTTCTGTCTTCAGCTGCATCTTCTGGTGTTTATTGTGAAAGGAACTGTGTTTGAAAGGGTGTCCACCCTCTTCCCCCTATCCCTTAAGGGATTTGACAGCCCTTATTTTGGATGTCAAAATGATTACAGGAATTGGGAAAGGCCAAGTAGAGAAACTGCCATTCTGGAGATACTGCTTGCAGGAACTCTATATGCCTGTATTTGGATCAGACCATGATGCAAAGCACAGTGCTATGCTCTTAAAAGTTTGGATGCTTTACAAAATAATACCGTTCCCATAGAAATCAAAGTTTTCGTATAACCTGGAAAAGTCAGAAATGAAAATAGCTGCCCTGGAACATTATTGCATGAGCTAAAATGATGCATTTGTTTTCTTGCTCAGACAAAATATGAAACTGGCAAACCAAATCTGAAGTTAGTTCATCACAAAATACACCTGAGAGACCTTAAAGATTGTGGTAATTGTGAAATTGAAGAGTGACGGTGATTTTTTTCTTTTCGGGTTGTTATGAAATCTAAACATGGAATATATTGCAGATTCTTTTTTTTTAATAGCAGTAAAGAGGAATTTTGTGCTGCTACTTCTCCCAACATAATCTTTCACTATAGCTTGCAAATCTTTTACAGTCTAGAACCAGATTCCATCTGTTCCAGTAAGAATAGAGCTCTTAATATTTGGCCACTGCAGAGTTTTGAGTTTATCAAGTTTGTCTCATAACCTTTATGAAAAAACTTCAGAGACATGACCAAATTTAAGAGAAACATTGTTTTTCCAGACATGGGATTGAAACTCAATACGCTGTACCTGGAAAAACAGGATCAACTGAGAGAAATAGCATTCCACTGAAACCGCAAAGAAATGATGAGGCTATTTTTCATATCTCAGCATACATGTAAGGCTATAGCTCATCCAGTGGATCCAAGAGCGCTGCGCGCTAGCCCACATCACGCCAAAACCCAGGGTGTGCAGCCCATCTGCACCCTCCCAGTAGGTGGGAGAGGAATGCTCTCCGTGGGCTGGCTTTGCTCAGCAGGCTCCCTGCCAACTGGGTGAAGGGGACCCAGGCCTGCAGGACACAACCAGCACAGCTGAATTACTAAGAGCTGGGGCCCAATAAGAATGCTAAGTTGAGAGACTTTTTAGGATAGGTCCCAAATTATCTAAATCACTCTTGAGGAATGTATTATAGAAAAAGAGTCTGCCACTCATTGTAGATTTTCCCCAGAGTTATGCCTTCAAAACAAAATATATATGGTTTTCACACTTTTCTGGTTAGAATTGCTGTCATTTCCAGTGACTCAACACCGTAATTCATGTTGTACTTTTAACTGTTACTTGAATACTAAGAGCATTTTTTTTCCTGGGCAAAGTATGAAAATTGCTCTTGTAGTCACAGAGGGTGAGCAAGGGAGCTGAAAAAATGAAGGCCTTCACGGTTTGAGGAAGAGGCCACGAAGAGCCTGGTTTTCTGCCATTGTATCATCCACGCCGGTGCCAAGGGGCAGAGAATTAGTAACATGAGACAGGCCAGTGACAATTCAGATTAAAGCCTTAAAGACCCTTGGTGACCTGTGTGGAAGACCTGGGTGTAATCAAAAGTTGCTGTTACCTGATGGTTCTCTAGGCAAGAGACCACTGGGTTTCAGCCAACTTCTGCACGCATGCACCTCCCGAAAAGCATTACCACCACCAGTATCTCAGCAGACAAGCTCAGTGCAAAGACCAAGTAACAGTCACAGGAAATGCTCCTGTGCTTCAAAGTGATTTCTCCAGAATAAGAAAAGGAATTTTGCATGCGTAAGAGAAACTTGTATTGGTTTTGTTACCCATGCTGTAGCCAGCCACAGGGGATGGGGACACTCATGCTCCTGGACTGCTCATTTGTATGTCTTCCTTCCACAGAAGGAAAAGTGAAAGGAGTCTTTCCAAAGGATTTTTTTTTGTTTGTTTATCTTTGTTACGTTATTTGTAAAAAGTAAATTGGGATTGAAATGGATGTTGTTAGGTGGGATTCTTATTGGTCTAGTTTAAACTTTTAATTTAGGTTTGAACACAGTGAATATCTTGACTCCAAGTCCCCTTCTCCTCCTTCTCCTCTGCCTCCTTCACTTTGAAAGGAGCAAGGGCATGTCAAAGTTTCTTCTGTTCAGAATATTATTCAGTCAATCTATTGTGAGAAATTTAAGTCATAAATGTAATGGTAGGTCATTAAGTAATTATTTTCTGAAAATAAAACACACTGGCATCTGTTAAATTTACTCCAGCATTTTTTACAACACCAAGGTTACAATTTAAAGTTGTGAAGAGTTATGTTAACCCAAGATGAGCATGATCTGAGTGTTCCTAGTAAATTCTGGCAAGATAGCACCAGTTAAGACCCCACCACAGATGACCTGCATAGTTCTGATTTCTAAAGAAGTCACCCATATAAAATAATCACTCAGTCCAATACTCGTATGAATGCACACACAGCTCATCTGTATGGAGTGACTGGAGAAAAGGATGTTCTTCCACCAGGAACTGTTGAGCACACAAGTCACAGAGGCAAAGAACCTGAAGGGGGGGATTTGTGCCAGATAAGAAAGTCTAATGGTGAACACTAATCTTAAGGAAAGTTGTTGATTACATACAAAACATATCATATTAAGTCTCTAATCTTGGCAGATCTCCGCAGTCGTATTTTTATGTCTAAGGATTCCTCTCGCATATATGACAGTTGCCACTCTTGAAGTCTTTTCTGCAAACTACACGGCAGTATTTGGGACTTGCAGCGTTCCCTTGGTAAAATAGAGGACACAAAGGGATGCTGCAAAAATTATAAAAAAATTTTAACGTGCTAAGTGCATTTCCTAGGATCACATTCCCGGGTACAGAGGGCTCTTGTACTAGTTTTGCTGTAAGTCAACAGACCACTTTTACCTACAGCTAATTTTTTTTGTGGACCTACATACCACTGACTGAAACACAAGTTCAGGAGCTTTACTGATTAATGGCTGATTTTAGCATTTACCTGTTTGCTAAACTGGGACTTTTTACAGACAGCTAACAACTTTTGTGAAACTCATTATTTTTTGATAGTTTGGGATGAAAAATAATTATTTCATTAACACTTGAATTCCTTCCCCTTTTACAGTACCCAAAGGTATGTTTCACTATGTTCTGCAGTATCTTAATGTTTTTTCTGATGTATCTCTTTACTACATGTATATTGAATTACTCCCTGAACAATAAATCAACCACTGTCTTGGATACAAAATGATTTTCCTCACACTAGATCTGCAATATACAACTTTTTTTAGGCAATCCCATGAGTAACAGCTGGCTGACAATTTAAGCAAGTCTGCAACATTAACTAGCGAGTACAATCCAGACTCACATACCAGGGAAGACGGATACTTACAAACAACCAAAAACGTCCGTGGCACAACATCACTTCTACAATTCTACCAAATGAGAAAAAGTCAGATTTCTTTCCTCAGCTGCAGTAAGCAAAGCATTGATTCCAGCATTACATACATATTACAAGTCTTCATGTCCACAAAATGCCTACTTTACTGAATGCAATGTGGTTATGAAATGCATTTGGCCACTGGGAAGAATTCTATAAATCCTGCAAAGCTACCCAATGTACCGCTACAGCTAACTCCTGTGGATGGGCCTGCATGCTTTTGTAAACCTCACTGTGGGATTAGGACATTTATCAAAGCTACGATTTCTTTCCCGCAACGTTGTATCTGTTGTATACCAGGAGTTCTGCAGGTGCATGATATATCCATCCTGTCATTAGCTACAATACCCTGCAAACAGTTTTTATTTTGTGCTGGAGAAACAAATACTCCTCCCATAAATTGTTTTACTGCTGATTGGGGAACAGGCTCTTGCTCCCTTGACAATAAAACAGCTTGCTTTCTCTGACCATGGAGTTATAATTTCCAGCATAACAATCTGAAGCTCAACACCACTTCTTATGGAATTAAAGTAATATAGGGAAAATTATAGCATACTTTTTTTTCAGTACCATGCCTGAACTCTCATTATCTGTTACGTGCCAACATGTCTGATCGCTGAGGGACATTACAGACAACACAGCCCCTAAAGATCCAACTGAGGGAATGCAGGAGGAGGAAGCAAATGTCAAATAAATCGAACGGACAAAATTCTCTTTTAAAATGAAAACAAAAACTCAATATGACTTTTGTTACTGGGATCAAGATTTGCCAAAGGTTTCGGTTTCGCTGAAAATGTTCAATGAACATTTTAAAAAGCAAGGAAGCAAACTGGATATCCAGGAAATCCAGAAATGAAAAGCGATTTCTTACTCAGTAAAATCATACTCAGACAGGCCTTTCACTCAAATTAAATATTCATAGAACCACATATATTGTATATGACACATTTGAATGTGAAAAGGCTAATATCCTCTGGCTTTTCCAGTAGTCAACTAATCCATTAGAAATGTAATAGTCAGTCTAACCACACCGTGACTTCAGTAGGAGGTATGAAAAATAAAAGAGAAAGCAGAATGAACTACAAAGAGAAGAAGAAAATAAGAAGTAAGACATATCCAAGACCAACTCTCAGGGTACTCAAAATCAATTTCAACTGCCCCAGATATCTGTTGAATATCAAATACAGAACAGAGGAACATGCACACAGGGCTACAGAGTTGCCTAGAAAAGCTGCTTTTTCTTCCCTTAAGCTTTGGGCACTCATGCTGGAGAAGAGAGAGAGATCATTAATTTATTAAAAGGGATGAGCAAATTATGACTGGGAAGTTGACTAGAAGCTGTTCGAATTCAGTGTAGAAAAGACTGGTTTTCCAGGACACATCAATACAAGGTTACAGATTTCCTTAAAAAATAAGTAAATCTCAATGAAAAATGACATTAAAATTCACAATGTAAAAGACAACAGAAACACCTTAGGCACAAGTTGTGTGTTAAGGCACAAGAGCTTATGGATTTTTTTTTGTTTTGGTTTTATTTCTGTGGAAAAAAAAAAAAAGCAATGAAAGGCTATTAAAATCCAAATAATTCTGCAGATTATTGACAATCCTGTATTCTAATCTAGTGGGAAAGACACATGGACATCAACAAACAAAAATACTATTAAATCAATGAAAAAATTAGTGAATATCTTAAATTAACGAATAAAGCATCATGAGGTAAAACATGTTGAATGTTTGACTATGCGAAGCTTCTCTGGCCTTGGTCAGCACAGCATTTAAAATAATGGGACTCCTCATGACCTTAAAGTAAACCATGAGTATAAGAAAACAGATCCCTGACAAAGCTTTGTAGAAACTACTCCTTAAGTTAAACACGGTTCTCCCCTGCGTAATTGTCTACTGCACATAAAGCACTATCATGGGGCCAGGTCATGAAAGAAGACTTCCCTCTAGGTAATGTCAATCAAATGTTTCTAAATATATAAAACCACTTTTACTTTCAAGTATCAACGTGAATGCAAACAAGCAACCTCCCCCTCAGAGTACCTTCCTTCAAAATATAAACCACTCTTTATTCTTATCAGCTAACAGTCAAGACTTTTATGGGCTGACTTGCATTTTGGCCATGCCACGAGTGTTTCAGGTTGGCATTTTATACTCTATGAATTGGTAAATAAACCCAAATAACAACAACAACAAAACTCCAATAACTTATATTCAGTAAGGCTACTGCAATAAGGAAAAACTCACACAGGTCTGAAACCAACTTCAGTTTTCAGGACATTAAACTGCTGAGAAAAAATAACTCCAACACATTACACATTGAGGGGCTCAAAGTGGGAAGCAGAGATCTTTTGAGTCCTGTTGGAG
>VYZV01018682.1:262109-359318 GCA_013401275.1 Pandion haliaetus
ACACCCAGAGGTAGCCCTCCTTCCACTTAATAACTGACAACTTTCCAGATGAATGTACAGTCTAGGGTTTTCCTTCTCCCCAGTACAATTTAAAGTCTACAAAGAGCAACATGTGTCTGTCACCATTTTTTCATGCATCAGTGAAGAAAGAGGTGATAATCTAAAAAAAAATCCACAACTGATAAACCTGGTTGAAATTTTGAAAATGACAGGAAAACATCTGGGAATTTGTTATGCAAAGATTATAAAGAGAGAAACACTATTCTTGCTTAATGATATCTACAAATAACATTAAGCAATACTGGGAGCTATAAAATCATGGGACACTCCACCTAACTTGAACTATTCTGTAGATAAAAACCACTGAAGGCCACTGGGACGACCAGTAAGTTTCTTCTACTGAATGTTCCCTAAAGGTCATAAAATGGGCAAATCACTCTCTGTGTGTTATCAGCAATACACAAGTTTCTTCCTTTTAATGTTACCCCAAACTAGGAAGAAACAGGAGGCATAAAGTAGAAAATCTACTTTTTTACTTTTTCTTCCGAGGGGGTGCAGTGAATTATCAGTCTGATGGCAGCAGATGCTAAATCAATTCTTTTTGCCTGTTGTATCTGAGAGAAGGTTGTCACTGGAGAACACAGTTCAATTGCTAAATTAATATTCACACTGTAGTTCCACATTTCTACCCCAGAATGAAAAAGGTCAGATCATCTGGACACAGATCTGGGGGTGGGGGGAGCCAACCACTGAGAGGAGAGCTAGGAGAGCTATCGCCATGTTGTATAGTGCAGAGAGTGGAAAGATCACACAATGAAGCACTTCGACTTCTTGCCAGGTATACCCTGTGAAAAGAATTTCAAAATAAAGTTTTGAATTACAGATGGCTTTTCCAAGCCTTTCCTGGCATGAGCACTACTGCAGAAAAGCTGTGACACCAGCAATTAGGGATAGCAGAGTCTGAGATATTAAGGGAAACTTGTCAAGCAGAACTTAAAATATCTAAATATTTCTCCTAAATGTTCACCGAAAGAAGAAATAGAAATTGCTTTGGCTCTGCTTGCCTTTAAGTTTGCACCTTCTGAATTTTTTTGGAAAATACTCATAGACATCAGTTCAGAACTTCTATAAACATAATACTAATTCATGTCTAAAAGTATCAGGAACAGGGAGGCTAAAGATAGAATTCTTTCAAAATATAGCATGTGGCATGCCAGCAACGGAGTCCTACGAATTTTATGTTTGTCCTATCTGTCCAAGCAAAACACATTGTGAGCATCTAACCAAAGCTCCTTGAATCCCCTGCTTAATGTTTGCAAGAAACGCAGATGAAGAAGTATTTGCCGAAAGAATTAAGTTGATGAAAAGAAAGCACACACATTTAATGAGTGACAAATAAGGCAAAGTACTTCAGTCCTGTCTTAAATGACCCTTATCCCATATTAGTAGTAGCGATTCATGGAAAAAAATGCAAACTAATAATTAACATTTTTAAAACATCATATAACATCTGCACAAATGCTAGCAGCACCATCAGAAGTGACCACTGCAATGAAAAGTGCCATATAATTTTTCCAGAAAACCTTGAAAACTGTTAAAAAAAAGATATATTGATTAAATGAGTTCCTCATACGTAATAGAAAATTATGTTTGTCCTAAATATGTATCATTCGCCAGCTAATAAGCCTGCTTTAAAGTAGGACAGAAACAGTTCTACAGTCTCCAACACTGGACTCCAGTGACAAAAATTATTTGGTACCCTTTACCTCCCAACAGAAGACGCAAAGGTATTAAACGTAAATGCAGACAACTGGGCTGGCTCCTGCTTCCATGAGGTGAAAGAAAAATTGCCATTGGCACAGTTTTGGGAACGATTTATTTTTAAAAATATCATCCTAATTTACAGTACCCCTCTAATGGCTCCGCCAAGCTGCTTGTCACTGTCCCCACCTCCTTAGTCAGGTCTTCTATGATAAAGAAGTGGAGAAAAGATGTCGAAGCCAATGCTCTGGCTAAAATGAGGTTAAATTCACATAGTTCCAGTTTGCTGCAGGAACTATTTCAGCTCTTCGTAAATCTCACAGCACACAGACTTTGCCTTTTACTTCTCCTGCTGAGTCTAGCTAAGGATTGAGCCCCATAGCTGAATTTTGAGTATCCTTAAAGTTTGTGGATCACAAATTGTAACAGATGTCCCTGCTGTGAAGGGAGTTTTGTTTAAAGGTCCATCTGCCTGCAGACCAAAATCTGGGATTCTTTGTTTGCATCTTGCAAAACCAGATCTTTCAGACCAGTGACTGTAAAAACTTTGGGATTTTTCTGAGGGGTAAGGAAGATCAATAAGTTGCATATGTTCCTTCCTCTAAAAAGAGAAGTAGATGACACCATCTCAAGGTTTGGCAGGACACGATCTTATTCATGTTAACGTTGCTTCCACAGAATCGGTTGCCTGCTACAGGAAGGAAATGAATATATGCACCTATGGCTTTTTTCTTTAAACCCTACATAACAGATGTCAGTGCCCTCCACTTCTGGGGATGTGGGGAGGGAAGGAGTCACTTCTGCATGGCTAGATGGGGTACGTGGGCCAGGGGGTGGAACACAGGGTCCAGACTATGGTCATTTAGAGGAGAAAGGCACAGAGACTAGAGCACTGGTACATTTAGCAAAATTATTTAGATACATTTGCAAAATCAGAGCAAAAGAAGACAGGACGATGAAATGACATATGAAATCATAATGAAAGAGAAGTGAGAGACTATGAAGGAATGAAAATCAGGAGGTGGGAAGAGAAAGTAACAGAAAGGGAACAAGTGAAAAGAGAAGGAAAAAGTGTTTACTATGCAATTAGATTTCATGCAGGGAAGCACTCAATTCCTTCCTCTATACAGCTTACAATACCACTTTTCAGAAGGAATTCTCCACACTCCCCTCAGCGTACGAAGGGGGAGGACGGGTGGGGGAAGGGCTTCTTCATCCCTGTCAGGCTCCACTGCTCTTTTCCAGGTTCTTCTATTAGATCACTATATTTGGGGGTTTGGATGAGGAACTTGCAGGCACGAATGGGATACTTGTACTTGAGCAGAGCTGACCCCAGCCCTAGGGGCTTTCAGTGCAGTCACTCACGATACCCTCGGCAGAAGAGGCTCCAGCTTCCTTCTTTGTCTTCCTCGGCTCACTTTCAGCCCAGCAGCTCTATGTTTCTTTACAGAAGTAGCACCTCACTGTGTCTACATTCTCTAATCATCAGCAGCTTCCAGTGGGCCAACTTCCCTCCTGCTCATCCTCTAATAGCATGAGGGTATCTCCTCCTCAAAGCTTTAGTTATCCTATTCACAGTTCATCTCCTTGGTGGCCAGGAGGCAGGCCCACAAGCTTGAGAAGGGACTGTACAGACAGCCAAGAAAATTTTTTAGTTTTCTAAGCAGTCTCAAGGGTTTTCTATGCTTAGGTCAGACCTTCCTAAAAAAGTCCTTATTGCCCTTCCTTTGACTTCTCTACCAAATCATGCATAACCTCTGCTTTGAAGCCAGCTTCCTTCCTCCTGGATCAGGTCCTGCACATGCAATTGTGTCCAACACAAGTATGCCTCTCTGTTTCTCTCCCCTCTGCAAGGTGAGGAATGATATACCTCTAGATATGAAGCCATGAATGATACAGCAATTTCATAAAATTAACCAGAACTCACAGGTTATGACAATGTCCCCTTACTTGAAACCAGTTGCAAGTGCCCTTGTGTCTTCAATTCTTCACTATTTTAGAATGGTACATTTTACCTCCACTTAACAGCCAAAGGAAGTCAAAGAGTGTATCGTCCAGCTATTTCAGAAAACATTCAGCAACAGGAAATGTATTTTTTCAGACACTTATGGTAAATGTTTGCCATTGTTTTATAATCTGGCATCCCGTTCACCAGTTTAGAGGTAATCTATGAGACAACTTGGAAAACAATCAGTATTGAACACCTGGAAAGATGGGCAATGCTGTTCATCAGTAGTGGATTCTTTTTCAGATACATTTATATCTTGAAACCTAAGAATGAATTATTTTTATATTTAAACCTTTGTAAAGGCAGAAGGTATTGGTCATAATAGCCACAATGTGGCCACAGCTAGTATTCTCCTGTAGAAGTATCACAGATTCAATATTTTCTGCATAAAATATTAATTTATTTTTATGGAATGCCTTTATATTTTGTCAGAAATCAGATGTCCATGTTCTTTTATTACTGGCAGAATTAGAAAGAGGAACAGGTCAAGTCTTCAGCATGGCATTCATGGTTTTTTCATGTATCAGTGAAATGTTCTGTACCTCCTTTCCAGGTTTATTCTGTCATTTTGTCAGTCATCTATACTGTCCTCTTGTTCACATTTGAAAGAAATTGAAGGTCTCTAAATTCTTGAAAATTTTCCCCTTTTTTCATATTAGACAATTCAATCATGACTCTTCACATTAGATTCATGTGTATAGTAGTCAAAATTTGTTACAAGACTTCTTACAAGGCCCCATCAGTGGCAGACATAGTCTCTATTTTTCTACTTCAAGCATCTAGTTAATCTATTTGCTTTTAACTACTGCTGTTTGCCCAGCAAGATCTTTTACTGCCAATCTGTGACTGCACCTCCTAAACTGACAGTCAAACTGGGATTGGAGAATTTTTAATGGGCATTCAGTCCTACTGATAGCTAGAGAGCAGTTCAGTCCTCTTTCCAAGGAAAGACTCCTCAGGCACAGTGCAATCTTTAATTGTTTCCATAGTCATTCAGTGTGTCCAAGATCCAGAAGTTGCCATAAAACTCCATTTCCTGTTTATACTAGTGGGTGACAGGCATGCTGAAAAAGGGTCAGATTTTTAAATAAGGAAATTATTTTTTTTTTTCCAAAAAGTAGAACGTGCACACAAAAGCAGACTAAGAGAATGCATGCCGAAAATGAAAATGAATTAGCTCCACTCCACTAAAAGAAACCAACAAATGCTTTTACAACAACAGTGAAAAGCTGACTAGGGCCTGAACTTGCTCTCACTAATGTCAGTAACAGTTCGATTCAATGGGAGCAAAGTAAATCCCATTAGAGCCTTTCATAGAAAAATCCTAATAAAAGCAGACACTACAAAGTAAAGGCCCCGTTCAGCCCTCGCTTGCACCATAGCCATTGTAAAGTCACACCATCGTAGCTGGGGTCCACATTCAGACCTGGAGCATTTCAGTCCTACGCTTCCCGCATCACAGAAAGCCGAAAGGAGAGGCTGTACCAAAATGAGAATTGCAAGTCTTTCCTGGTCCTGGATTTAAAATGTTATTGTCAGGTTTACATAAGATCTGGCTGGGTCCCAAATGTGCATTCCCCGACACTCATACTGCCTGATTTATGCTGTCTTATTTGGCTGGTAAAAGAATCAAATTGGTGACTGGTTTTGAATGAAGGCAATTAGGGTGGTTGATTGGTTTTGTAATTTGGAGAACACCACTCTAGAGTATAAGTCAATTCTGTAGAACTATCCAGGTCTTTAATCACTGGTTTCCCTGTGCAAAGAGCTGATGCTTTACATCATCTGAAATTTATACCAGTTATAATCAATTCCATTCTCCCCATTACCCCCCTTATTGCTTCCTCCCCTGCCCCACACCTGGCAAAAACATAACATTTTACGGAGAAAAAGTTAACTACAGTGTGGCCAATTATATTTCAAAGGTGTATCCAAATTTAATTTAGAGGGTCAACCAAGTATGTGGGTGTAATTATCTTTACAGAGAATCTGACAGCTGTTGTGATATAGCGGTCCAACAGTTCCTGCTAGAAATCTGTCGGGAAGCACTTGTTTAAATTCGAGTAAGGTTAAACAACAGACTTCTGTCTGCAAATCCTGGAAAACAACATCATCAACAAAGACACCAATTTTGTGTAAGTCTCTTGGGTCCCCTCTGAAAGACTGGAAATTCTCAAATCAAAGAGTTTTCTTTCTGAATGGATCTTAAAATAGGAGGATCTTCAGGTATAACACACAAAAAATAAGCCAAACACAGGACAGGAAATCATACATAATTTGCCTACATATAATATACCTTTATGAAACACAGTTTCTTATTTAACATCAGGCTACAGAAATTCCAAAGCTGAGAAATAAAGTTTCACTCAAGAGTTGCCTCAAGCAATTTTTGATTCTCAGCAGTGGACAGGAATTGAAGTGTACATGCATAGGACAAATATGTGAAAAAACTTTCTGAAGAGTTACACGATATTTAATTGGCTTCTAGGCAACATCTTCTGTTCATTCACCGCAATCTGCATTTCTGACATTCATTCAGAACACGGCTGTGTTTTGCACAATGGCTTTCAGATCACTAAGTCTCAAACTTTTGGGCCAGTGGTCCACTGACAGTCTTCACCACTGATCACTGACCACCATGAAATTATACCAAACATTTAACCGAAATGGTAGTACATCTATACAATGCTGTAAGCAGATATGAAATCCTGAATTCAACTTCTCACCAAGGGTGTATAATAAATAATCTGTGCTTCACTGGAGGCTGCCATGAGACCTCTCTGGTCAGCTCAGAAGAGGCAAGGAATTACAGAGCTTTCCATAATGCGCTATATCTTCACACTCATCATTGAAAGTCCTCGCTATAGCTGAACCCCGAAGCTCTGTGCAAACTGACCCACCACTGACAAATCACAGTTTGGAGATCCAAAAGTTATATTAGTAGTTAATTAAGTAACCAATTAAGTTATATTAGTAGTTAATAACATGTAGGGTTATGTACCATTGTACAAATTGCCTGTATACACCCTTAATTTATTATGGTCCTGAGTCCTGAGATTTTAATGAAGTCTGCCAAATAGAAGGAAACTGTGGTTCCCACACTCAGGTAAGTAGCAAATCTTACTGATTATGAGGCAGTAATAAAACCATGTCAGAAGGTTTGTACAGCATGGATAGATCATGTAATTGTTAGCTGCATCCAATACTACTTAGAGTAAGCAAATTCCATAGCAATTGAAATGATCCTATTCCTTGAAATAAAATATAGGAAGGAAGAAAAGCCTTGGATTACTGTTTTGTTTCACCACTTCAAAGCAACAAGGAATAACTCAAAATTCATTCTTATACTGGGAATATTGGTTCTCTGGTACTATCAACAGCTGTGATGTTGCTGTGCAATTTAGATACCCAATCTTCTCATTCCACCTCACCAGAACATTGCATGCGGTATGTGTGAGAAGACTGTTAAATTTGAACTTGACTTACTTTAAAGTATCTGCTTACCTAATAACATTCACACGCAATACTACACAGAGAAGGACTTACTGAGACAAAAATTGGTTTTACCACTGCAGCCATTCTGAAATTGCCCAGCACATATTTGTAATAACCCCTACGAACATTCTGGGTAAAATAACACAGACTGGCCAGATGTTTTGATGGGAGTTTCTCCTCCCAGGTGACCAGGCCCAACGGAGAAAGGGTGAGGCGTCACATCTCTGCCAGCTCCCCAGATTACCATTCATGCCTGCGTCACATTACAGGGTAGCACGTGGAGTCAGCAGACTACCATTTCAAGCATGTAACACATTAATTTGTATCTAAAAAAATATCCCAAAACTGACTTGAGCACTCTGTTGTGCTCATCGCATTGAACTTAAAGAAAAATGCTTACAGTCCCAAGCTAGGCTTCATCCGGCCTGCTGTCAAGGACAGAAGGTGCCACGTTTTCCAAGGACGAAGGCAGAAACAGGTAAAAATCAGCTGTGACCACGCCTCAGAGACCTGGTTGCAGCGTATTAGCCCTCTGTGAGAAACCCTGAGTTATTTCTCTGCTTGTGTTCATGACGCAAGCCTGAAGGGACACACAGCATATTTATGACAGAAGTTACGGGTCTACAATACAACTGTGCTTTGCTGCCTTCTTCTATAGCTAGAGAGTAAACTCAGGAACTCAGATCCTGGCTACAAAAATGAAGCACGAAAAAATACAAAAAAATACTGTCCTGGGGCTGGAGATTCACATCTTCAGCAACCCACAGATGATGAAGCTACATCAGGGTCCAACAGCGAAGCAGAGGAAGGTACAGGACCTCCCAGTGGTCCTCCATTTTGCAACATGTGGTTCAGGTGATTGTAGAAACAAAGGAGCTCCCGATGCAGACAAATTGGTGACAGACTACAGGCCATGCCATGTGCCTTGCCAAGACAATGGAGGCAGGGCAGAACAGGGTTATTTCCAAAACTGCCTCCAGACACAAGGAAATGAAGGCACAGCTCCAAATCAAAGGCCCCAGTGACACCAGCCAGAAGCACAACCCAGGGCAAACCAAGGAGCATCGAGCAACAGCCAGCAGGAAGGGCAAATCCTTCATCATGACTAGTGGCACTTTCAGCAGTGTATCTGAAAGGGATGGTGGCAGAAAAGCTTCACATCCCTCCCTCAGCAGCAGGGAGGCTGGCTCCAAATGAGTCAGGAGATTAAGGGATCCCATCCTTTGAGGGGGACAAAGGAGGAAATAATCTGCCAGAAGTCTCTTGGGCTAAAATCCTTTCTACAAGCCGATGTTTGGGGCAACAGCAATTCAAAAATATTAAGAGTACAAAGAGATGCTGGAGAGGAGAGCGGGAGGGTAAGAGAAGGTGCTAGTCCTCCTCCTAAGGGCACTGGCCTTCCCCAAGACCACAGGCTGAGCTGTGTGCAGAGCTCTAGGCTAATAAGCTAAAGGATCTGAATAACATCTGGATACAGATATAATTACAGGAATTGTTCTTTTAAAGCACATAACATTGTGACTCACAGAAAGGTAGCAAATGGGTATTTCATCCTAGCACTTCCCACTTCTCACTGAAAAATCAGACCCCCAAGATTTGGGAGATTTAGAAAAGTGCAATACAGCACACTTGAAGCTGACTTTAGAACTCCCCTCTGGCCCTCCCAAACAAGGTGCAGAAGAGAGTAGACATTAGCTTTTCAGCCTGTAGTTGTGCTTGCAAACACTCTCCATGCCCCCTGCTGCTCAAATTTAGTTTTACCTTCAGGCAAAAAAGCCATCATCCCATTTCCTAATAATACAAAGAATTTTCTTGACTGCTCTGTTAGCCGCTCCCTGCAAACCCTAAGGGGTACACGTTTTTTCACAGGGCAGTGGGAAGCAGGGGGAGGAGGAGACAAACTGCTGCTGACTGATTCTAATAAGAGAACTGCTGATTTAAAAAAAAAAAAAAAATAGAAAATGCAGCAATTAAAAGTGCCATAGCTGGGCCAGGCACTAGCATTTTCAGGTATTTTCCCCAAACGCCAGCTCCTAGGCACCAGGATTCTGCCTGCATATCTAACAGCAAGGGTGGGTTCATGTCGTCAACTCCGAAGCCCTCACTAGAGATTCCTGCCCTGTCCCCAAAAAGCCTCCTAACAAGTGAGCTTCATGCACTGCTGCAAGGTGCCAAAACCACACAATGACTGCACAGAAGGTGGCTAAACAGTTCCTCTTGAAATGGGAGCATAAGGACTCCCCTAAGAAACACAGGAGAAAGCTGACTTGCAAATGTTTAAGAAACTTGTCAATGCACAACTGACTGATTCTGATTGATTTAATGAAAGTGGTCTGTACTGCTGAGGGGCTATTTACAAAATCAGAGTTTAATCTAGTGAGACTGTGTTCCCACCACAGCCAATGAATAGACATAGTCTTGCCCTGGGCAACGTAGAGAATGAAGTCATGCTAAAGACTTGTCTTTGTGAAATGTTCCACTGTTTCCCACCATGCACTGAACAACCATTTGCTGACATGGACCATTTCATGTATCATGCATCCTTTTTGGAAGCACTTATATGATAAGCTCAAGAACAATTAACATCAAATAATTCCAACTAATTAGAATAATGAATACACTAAAGAGATCAACTGTAAAAGATTCAGAGTTCTCCACCAGCTAATTTGCAGAGAACAAACAAGGAGGAAGTACCAGAAACAATTGTTAAAGATGAGTTCTCTGAGCAGAAAAGACCTGTAAAGCCTCCTGACCCAAACAGACTAATGGAGGGTACTGGAGGTGCAAAGAAAAAAGAGAATTTGAGGACCAAGCAGAAAGAAAACTAGCTTTGGGGACCCTGGAAAAAAATTATCAAGACCATCTTCAAGTAACGCCAGAAGATTTGTTTTGGATGCATCTCACATGATGTAAGATGTGTGACTGTACACATTAGCACATAATGTTAAGGTCCTATAAAAAAAGGCTCATCTTCTTGGCTCCTAGTAGAATAAACCCACTTGTTTTAGACTTTCTAGATATTCTATAGATTACTGAAAAAGTTACAATTCAAAAGGAAAGCATCAAAATACTGTTAGTAACATGCAAATGGCACATGCCCTGTATTGGACAGTTTTAGCAAAAGATTGTCTTCTGAAGGCCACCAGGGTCTTGAACAATTCATACATTCCATTAGGTCTTGAAATAGGGAAAATTGCCTAATTTCTTTTGAAAAACAATACAAATATACTTCTGAGAAAGAAAAAAAATTCAAAAGTCTGTCAATCACACAGACTAATACTATTCTAGGTAATCAAATATTGGCAGAAGTCTTGACAAACTGACTCTACTTTTACCACTACCACCAGATTGCTTGGACTAAGCTGGTTCATTCCACAGGCAGACGCAATTCCAAATATTTGGTGAGCACTACACATTATTCTTCACTTAAAAATTATTAATATAAACTTTATTTTATATTAGCTGTAGAGAAAATAGCCCATAACTATTCCTCTATACTTTTTTTATTTTTGACACAGGAGAAACTCAATTTCAGCTGGTCTTACAATCTCTATCAAGGAACTCTACAATTCTTGCTACACCTTCCTCAGTTGGAACAGCTCTTGATTTGAGATTCTACCTTAAAAAAGCATTAAAAAGCAAGCACATCTTTGGTCACCGTCTGTTCATTCTACACATTCAGCTCTCTTCAATAAGTATCTTTGAGTCTCATGGGTTTCAGAGCATCGCTATCCATGCTTACATAAAGAAAAGAAAATCCCTTTCATATTAACATCCATCTTTCTTATAAGCAAGTGCAAGCCTCTATTCACTGCCTTAAAAACCCCCAGAGTCCCCTGTACCTGTTTTTCACGTAAATGTGGCCAGTGAGAGTTCATGTTCATAAGCAGCCAGATTTGGCAATTTTTTGTGCTGCATTTCCTATCCAAGAGCCTAAACAACATAACTCGCCTATCCCTGCTGCTTAATCCTTGTATTAACACTGACTGGCTGGCTGAATAAATATTGAAAGCACCTTCTCTGTATGACTCCTCTCCAACATATAATCACAGGTCTTCTTACCTGCTTGATCCATAGCAGAAGTCATGAACAGTTATAACAGAAAAAGATCTTGTTTGCTTGCTCAAGTCCCGAGACTGAAAACTAACCATAACAAGGAACTAGTAGCCAAGGCAGCAAAAGAAAACATGTACTTTGATTATTTGTGGTCACAGCCTGATATGCCAGCTAACACTGCTGAAATGGGGTTTCCCTGAACCAAGGTTTACCAGGGTGGCTAAAACCGCTGGCCTCGGTATCCTTCTGCTGCCTTCGCTCTGTCAAATCCTAGGGCTGCATGTTTGGATGTTACTACTTCCAGTCTTCAAAGGCTGCCACCGGGTTTGTCCGAAACAACCTGCCAGGTATGGCTACTGAGCAGGAAGTTCCATGATTCAAGAAGAAATAGAAACATTTAATGGAGTAAACCAAATAAGCTCATATCTCTGTGTCCATCTCTTCCAGGTACAGATGCTTGCAAGTGATTGTTATAAGTTCTACATCACCTGAAATTCAAATCTGAAAATTGCTCTGAAGAAAATTTCATGGGAGCGAGGCAAGTGCCTCTTTTGACTCCAAAGGCAAACATTTCAGAGATCTTACCCATTTCATTCAATTCACTTCAAAAGTACAGATGCTCAAAAAGTGCTAATTAATCAGCTCATGCTTGGATTATGGAACCAGCATTATATAGATCAATTCTGGCTATCAATTCTACATTTCATTAGATTCCAAGCAGACGGTCATTTAAGGGAAACATACTCAAAGGAAGTTACTTGCGAGAGCACCTCCCTGCCGTGGGGTCACGTCAGGGTGCAGAAGACATCTGCTGTGCGCAGTGACCTTACCTCAAACCTACAGACAGCACTGAAGACAATCAGAGAACTCTGCAGCCAGAGAGACAGCTGAAAACCAGACTCATTTATCATTACCAAAATAAAATCTGTGTGAACTAGGGGATTCATATAGAAATATTGCAACAAACGAACCAGCAGATAACTTCTCTGTTTTCTAAAGCTACCAGATCAACACCGACACTAACCATATGGCCAAAATATTATTTGGAGTGAGAGGGACAATGAGGAAAAGGTTACTGTTTTAATAAATATTACCAATAAGCAAGGAGACAGACAAAACTAACTACTCATTAATAGCAAGCGATGCCTCAGAACACACTTTTTTTTCTTGGCGAACACCAAATGCAGAATTCTTTAGTTCTCCTTTTCCTTTATCCTGAATGCAATACAAATAAAAATTAATATTTATTAGTAAAATTGCTTGAAGGCCTTTCCTCCTTCAACCCTCTTACACACACTTATTTTTTTATTCCTCATCCACCTGAACTAATCTCATGTTTTAGCTATCAGTTAACAAACAAAGAAAACACAGTGAGTAAAAGGAAGGGAGAGTTGGTTTTTTTTTTTTATTAAAAAGTGAAAGAAGAAATTTATTTGGAAGAAACAGCAAGAGGAACAGAAAGAAACTAAGTTTGGACTGCAGGAATAGGATACAAGAGAAAATGTTTTCACTTCTGAATTAGATACTTCCTCCCCTTTCTTGTTATTTCCTTGAGTCAACCATTTTCATTATGTCATCTACTTCACCTTGAACTGTTTTTCAAGGCAGCAGACCTCAAAGTCGTTTTCTACTGCAGAAAATTGAACTAAAATGGACTTGCATTACTGACATTATTAGTCCACTTTTATTTATTTACACTCAGACAAATTCCAAGGTCATATTTTAGAGATCACCGCATAAGACTAGAGAGGAGAACAAGACTCAATGACTTTTCCTGATGCTTGCACTGACTCATCCTGTGATTTCTAGGCAGCGAGCGGCTGGAGCGCAGTGTGATAATATTACGTAAGGACCTCATTGGACAGTGAGAAAACACGTTGGTTTTAAAGCACATTGATATTATTAAGGATTTGACTAGGCATTATGCTACTGCAGCAAAAATTGCTCAATTGTTCTGTCTTTCTCATCTTTATCAGTTCCCCTGTCCTATGAACTCTAGCTGCGAAAGGAGCATCTGTAATCCTGAAGGGAAGGAATAAACACAGACTACACTGGCTCTGATCCTTCCCAACTTGAGATTTATTGACCTGGCAAATCTTCCTGGGTTAGTCCTACTTCCTTCAAGGCCTGAGAAGCAAGGAAAGGAGAGACGACAAAGGCTCATTTTAGGCAAATGCAATATGATTTTGAAAAAGCATACATTTTAATTGAGACTTGGTATACCATTAGGTATACCATTAATGACATCAGCGTAACAAATTTTCATGAAAAAAATTATTTACAAACCATCCTTCTTCCTAAATATGGATTTTTGCAGGAATCCTTGATAAAGGAAAAAAACCCACTTCTTTATTAAGTATTTATAATTATATTTATCTTTTCAATATTTTTAATAATAATAACAATAACATTACCAAGAGAGTCCTTGGAGTAAAAAACATGAAAAATTCTTCAAAACGGGGAAAAAAAAAGCAGGTTGCAAACTAAAACCAGAAATTATTGTAATGTTTAGCAATATGGTTTATAATTTCTGTCCTATAAACTCTATAGTAAATAGTAGTCTTGGTAAAAAATCTGTGTCACAGATGCTGAATTCATGAGCCTACTCCTCAACACCTCTTCTTGCCAGCTGCAGTAACTGTCCCTTAAGAGCAGAAAAACTCCTTGCTTGCAGGTCACTTTTTACCATGAACACATTGATGAGACTAAACACGAAATATATCAATACCTAACAATGTGACCTACATTACCTATCAATTATTATTAAATTCATTAATAAAAAATGCACTAATTACCTAACAAAGGTCTTTGCAACTCAGTAGTGCAATATATTCTTACAGGTTTGACTTAAAAAGACTTAAAAGTACATGTGACACTACTTGTGTGGAAACAGCCCCATTCAATAGTGGAGGGGTTTGGGGTCTGTTGTGTTTTTTTTTTAAACTAGTTACTAGATATCAGTGTTGGGACCTTGTTATCGCTATTTCATTTATGTGCACAGCATACAACGTTCTTTCTGGGAATTTAATGAACCATGCAGAAAGAGGAAAAGAAAATATCAAAGGAGTTAGTGACCCTTGCCCCAAAAGTAAATTGTAAAGCCTTTCTAGTACTTTTGCTGAAGCATCTTTCTATATTTGTACTGTATCTATGCTGGAAGTCGAGTTGTTATGACAAAAAAAAATTGATGTACAACTTGGAAAAGCTGATTGAGGTGTCAAATGTCCACAGGTTTAGAGAACGATGTAATCAATACAAGAGGTATAGGGCATGCAGTTTGTATTGCTGTAGCTCAAGTCCTTTGATGCTTTGTTGTTTATTTACAGCAGATTGGAAAGCTCCTCTTCATTTGAACTGACAACCGACCCACTGAAGCTCCCACGTGAAGGTCAGATGCCACTTGCAAGAGAACTTCACAGGGTTCTATCATCCTTCTCCTCCTTTTGCAGGAAATAGTTTCAACACGCTTTCAACAGAAAGAAAACTACTCAACATTCCAACCCAGAGGTCTGGAGCCAAAATACTGGAATTTAGGAGAAGTCTGGATCCACATTTTGCCAGTCCTTCTCTGATTCGCTATTCTTCACTGCAAGCAGGAATAAATTGGGCAACTATAACATCAACTATTTGGCTAATTTTAGTTTTCAAGTATTTAAGCCCATTGTGGAATAAAAAAGCTAGCTGTTTTTTCTTAGGACAATCTCCATAATACCCTGGTAGCCGGCTTGTGCAAATAGCATATATCTGCTGATTTAGATAGAATAGTTCTAAGTGAAAAGAGATGATATCACTTCAGCACAGCAGTTTTGATTTACTCAAGCTGAGAATTTGAATTTAAACAGTAATTTAGAGGTTAGTGTTCTTCATTTTTTTACCTCTACTTATTTCCCTGCCATTATTTGTGGAACAACCTACTGATATTAACGGGTTGTATTTTCAAATTAATTTCTGCAGTTTCCTTCATTAAAATTGCCTATACTTATTGCCAGTTTTGGGGGGAAAGAAATGTTTCAAATTTAGTAATCAATTTATTAAATGAAAACACTTCTTCAGCATTGTACTTTGTCAAGAGACCAAATGCAGCAATAGAACCAGATTGGAGGAAAAACTTTCATTAAAGGCAGAAAAATAGTCTGAAAAGATAATTAGGCAAATCTAAACCTCATAGAACCATGAGAGGACTCTTCGGGTAACAAAATCATTGCCTTAATTTATGTTAATGTGCTATAAAATGCAGAGACATGCTTAAGAACACAAGTTTGACTCTCATTTTCACTCTGACTGTTACAGTTATTTGGATAAGCAGAGCTGTTATCTCCCCACAGGAAAATCAGATACTTTGTTCGTAAGAGGAAGAGTGTAGAAGTGGAGGCAGGGCACAGCCACTCTCCTCATACCTCAGCAGTCAGGATCATCCATGTTTAAACAAAACAAAATGGAAAAAAAAAATCCAACCCCAAAACCAAAACCTATTTTTCTATTAAAAATCTGACATTTTTATGTGACATTAAACAGGAATTGTTTCCCTTCTTATATGTCATTAGAAGCCAGGTGCTGTTGAGAAGTGTCTGGCTTTGGGGCAGAAATAAAGAAATCAGTATCAGCAACACTTCACTCTTTAGAAGGGCTCAGATTATCATCAGGGTTATTAGAGTAAGGGATACATAGAAAAGTGAGGAATGTGAGATTGCAAATCTACAGTTTTTAACAAGCTCCACTGCAGGAAAGTGGGTGGCTATTTCATGCCAAACCAGAATTCTGTCACTGGAAAATAGCGGCGCCTTGGGGCCATCCTTTCAGAACTCAGTGGCACAGGGGTCCCCAGGGTGGAGGGGCTGAGCCCGGGGCTAGAAAGAGAGATGGCGTCCAGAGTGACAGAACTTTACAGGTTGTTTAAGAAAGGTTATTAAGCAAACAGAAAGGGCCCTGTTATGCTCTGCTCAACTGCATCTGAAATAGCGCTTGGCTGCCTGGGCACCTCATCTCATGATAACCACATATGTGAACTAGAGAAGTTGCAGGAGGAGGCAACAAAAGCGATCAGAGGTGTGAAACAGTTTCCACCTTGGGAAAAAGACAACACCTGGAGAACAGGGCAATAAAGGTCTATTAAAGAAAACACAAGTGATGTGGAGAAGTGGCAAGAAATACAAGGATGAGGGCTTGCCCAAAGAAGCTATTTATCAGACTTAAAGCCAACAGAAGAAAGAGCTTTTTCAGGAAATGCCCTGTTAAGCTGTGCAGCTCACAGCCACCAGATGCTTTGGCAGCCAGAAGTATAAACAGCTTCAGAACGGATCATGGAGGACAGATCCAGTGGTCACTGGGAAGGCTAACAGCCTGGATGCAACCTTGATCTCAGAGCCATTAAGCCCTTTATTGCCAGGAACAGGGGAAGTAAGCAGCACAGCAGGACTGCTCTCGACTAGTGCTTTTCATATTCAATACATATTCAAGTTTATACACGCAATAGCACTGTATTTCCATGAGAAATTCTACCTGGCTTTTTCCCAGCAAAATTTCATCAAAAAAGGTTATGTTCCCATAAACACTTCAGTTTTGACAAAACTGGCTCTTTCCACATAGGGAAAGTAAATAAATAAGAAAATCCTACCAGTTCTTACACTCCATGTAACTGAACCCAGTGGCAATTTTCTTCTGAGCTGCTTCAAATCTGGAAATGTTCCAGTCAAACCAATGAAGATACTGCAGAGTTCATAAAAGAAGCAGCCCACTGAGTCGCTGTGTGTACGGGAGCTGCGTCTAAGGTGAGCACTCAGTTATGTCTGCTGCTTACCAAAAGACATTGCATTTTGAGTTGATAATTTTAAATAACAAGAAGGAATGTGCAGCCCTTATTTATAGATTAAAAAATAGATTTTTAAAATAAATTGAATCCAAATTAATAAAAAATGAAGTCATCCTCTTTCCTTGCCTTAGTTTTCCCCTCTAACACAATGGCAAAACAAACACAACAAACGAAAGAAATATACCATATATGAATTCTCTTTCATCGTTTTACACAAAGTAGTTTAAGTACTATTTCCAGTGCTGTTGTCAACCATGACAGGGATGACCTGTTTTATCAGAAACAGAGGGAGCTTGCCAACTGAAGGCAAAGTGTTTGAGAAATACTAACTATATTTACAAAAAAAAAGGTCCTTAAACTGCTGGTGCTTACACATATGATATTCCAGCAAACAGCTTTACGTATGTTTAAGTCCCTTTGCATAAACTTAAATATGTACTTGTTTGATCCATTAGGGAATAATAATAATAATAATAATAATAATAATAATAATAACAACATCAATAAAAACAAAGTAAAGTTTTAGGAAAAGTTCTTTAGAAAGGGAAAAGAAAACAGCAAAAGGTCTCCTTGAAAAATTACAGATGCCACAGGGGAAAAAAACCCTCCTCTCTCCACTTGGAACAATTCTAAAATCAGAAGAGAAGGAATGAAGGAGGTAGAATGAGGAAAGTTCACCTCAGAGCACAAATCAAGCAATCACTTCTTTGGAGCACAGTTATTTTTGAAGTTACCATATCATTTTTTTTAATTTTAAAGGATTCTTAAGATCAAAATCTAGGATTTTTAAAGCTTTTAAATCTTAATTTTAAAAGGTCTTCTTTTTAAAAGTGACTCATCACCTCACTGAACTGAAATACAGGTCTATGTTAAAGATCAAAGAAGATGCATCGCAACCCAAATATAATTTAAATTTGCAGTTTGTCAGGGTACCACCTTACAGATATCAGCAGGGGGTTTTTTGCAAACCTATTAGCAGTTCCTCCCTCGCTGTGCACCATGGTAGGATCAGCAAGGACGTGTCACACTAGAGAACATGCTCAACTGCATACCAAGCCCTCTTCATATTTTTCTTTCTTTGCACATAATTCTATTATTTTTAAGGCATTAAAAACAAGACCAGAAATCAATATTGAAGACAAAATACCTTGCCTTGCTCTGCTTTTATGCAAGAAAAATGCCACAAAAATTAGACAAACTGTAGGAAAAAATATCCCATATTTTTCAGAGAAAAATGCTAATTTCCACTCCCAGTTGTGTTGAGGCAGTGCCAATGATTGGCTCCATATGTTTCAGCAATTGGAGCCATACTAACATTCTTACAGTTCTTTTGCTTTCACATGCTTTGTCTTGGTTACATTATGCAAACCTGGGAAATCTAGCATTTCTTAACACCCTCCCCCCCAAATAAAGACCGATTTGGTTTCCTGGCTGCAGTGGTTTCTCTATCCCACTCGCAACAACGGTGATTTCTTCAGACAATACAGGGAGGTAGAAGGAAACCAATATTTGGCTTCCAAAATACGTTCATTTTTGAGGAAATTATGGTTGACTGCATAGCAACATGCAAAGATCACTTTTAAAGGAAGAGCATCCTTTCTTCTTGTTACAGCAAAATGTTAATAGATTCTACTTGTATTTTTGCTTGAAAAAAAGATGAGCAGAAGAATTCATCCTGATCCAGTGACAAACTAGCAGTAAAATGCTAGTTGGGTTGAGACAAAGCAGGCTAACTTAATAGCTGTAATTTTCATCAGTACTGGAATACGAGTGGTAGAATGGAAAAATCACTTTCCAATGCATAACACTGGCAACTGTATTTTTCCAAGACAACCTGTTTTTCTAATGCCGTTGACCACAAAACCATTCAAATGCATGGTTTTCTTTGGAGGAAGGTAGATCTGCTTAAGATGAGTAAAACTACCACAACATGAATTTTACACAGATGGTTCAAAAAAGTTTATTCTTCATCATAAAAAGTACAGGACAACCCTAGCTGTGAGAGAATTCAATATGTCTCTTTCAAACAATATTACTAAAAGTCAGACAGTCAAATCACAAATCTTTTGTCCCATTAAAACTCCTATTGAAGTTAGTGCTGGGAGCAGGGATGTAAGTAAGAGTAGACCATTGAAGAGACGAAATAATGGTTTCTTGGATTTTACTGCATAGCTGCTTATAGGGTGGCAGATCATATCCCCACTCCTAACTAAAAGATGAAACATCATCATAAAACAGGCTGGCATGAAACAAGTGCTTGTGGTCTTGCTGGTGTGGGGTTTTTTAATTTTAAAATCTGACAAAAACCAAATCTGTTTCTGATTCCCATTAACTTGAAACAAAAATTCTTGTGTGACTTCCAACCAGCAATTTCACAAACCAGAGCTTTGAAGTGCCACCTAACCGGCAATAAAGGGGGCGTCTCTGCTATGGAAACACAAGGGAATTCAGAATATTCCTTTCAAGGACAGTGGAATTTTTAGGACTGTGCTCCATTTAGAAATACCAAGCATTTTCAAAGAAGTAAAGAGGAGAAAGGAAAATAAAAAAATTTCCTCAAACTGAAAGCAAAAACCTTCTCCTAGCCAAACCACAGATTACGGATAGGCTTTCTGACTTGCATTTCATGGTATTTAAAGAACTTAACTAACGAATCTCTCAAGCCGTTGGTGACTGAGATCTTGCTGCAGCAAAGCCTTTAAAGCATCTACTTAGATTTAAGTCAACTGGAGTGAATGAGTTTTGAGCGTGCATCAGGCTATCCAGGTTATACACTCATGAGGATATGCCAAAGGAACAAAGTAAAGCAAATGACAATTAATCAGATTGTATTTATGAAACACTTTTAAGTCTAAAGTAATTTCTTTATAAAACAATACGGAGAATAGTCAGAAAAAGGGAAGAAAACCACCCTAAAATTATGATGGAAAATAACTGAGAATTCCAAGCAGCTGTGGAAGAAATCACTGAGGAAGATATCATAGCTATCATCCTCATACTCTTCAGATCTTCTTCCCCCTGCCTCCAAAATGTGATGAAGGGAACTCAGCAGACACAACAGATTTGAATTTTAGTGCCACATTTGTCAAATGCCATTATGAAATCTTACAAAACTATTCAAATTCTGTTGGATATAAATAGTGCCATGCAGACTCCTCTCAAAAAAAGGCACCTGGGTTAAAAACAAAACTGAGATTGTGCAGAAGCATTAAACAATGCTGGCAAACTAAATGACCACAGTCTAGGCCAAACACATCATCCCCTGCAAACTTGTTTTGCAGACAAATATTCCTTACTGTCAGAATATTGTACTGAATCAGGTATGAAATCTCCACTACCTCTAGTTTCTAAAATCCTATATTCTATCATTTGCAATAGAGATTTCATTTGAGAGTTGTGTGCAAATCCTTTTTCAAGTAGAGCTCCTATCTATTTGAAATTATTTTCAAAAGATTAAGTACTGAATATGCCTTAAGAAAATCCATAATGTGAATACAAATGGAAATACTTACCTTCAGCAAAAATACTTTGTAGTTTTTAGAAGATCTGATGAGCATGGGCTATATTTTGCCCAAACATCCTCATTTTACAGTGGGGAAATGGGGGCAGAGCAAGTTTGAGCAACTTGTTATGGAGCTGTGTGATCCTGAGGGAGAACAGGACCTAATCCTCAACCTCCGAGGCCCTAAATCTAAGCTCAGACTACAGTGCTTCCCAGTGCCTTACTCTTTAGGTTATGTAGTTGGCATGAAGACAAACACAAACCAGGCAACCTTTGGCCACTTACATATAGGATGCAGTGGTATTACCGTTTGCCTCTTAGGTCTTCGGAGACCTTTGTTGAATCTCCTCATCTCTCACTTACAGTAGCCAAATAAGTTAATGGAGGTCCTGCTCTACACCAGTATCTTCTCAGGAGATCCCTCAATCACTCTGGAGATGATGGAGGAGAATGGTGTCATATGCTGCTATTTTAACCAGGCAGTTCTATGTCATGGAAGAAGGGAATCAGCTTTCTTCCTTTTATTTACTTATTTGCCTGCAGGGGAGCTGCTGAGTATCCCTGAATGGTCCCAAAACAGTAAGGCAGGCCCTGAAGTATAAAGAAGCAGACAGTAGCAGTATCTCCCATAGTGGCATAAGTGTCAGCAGCAGGAAAGCAGAAATGGAAGTTGGATTAGCAGTGTTCAGCAGAAAGTTTCAGCAGCAGTCACCAACTGACTCTTCTCTCAGGGATGCTGTCGTGGTTTCAGGTCAGCTCAGTCGGTAACAAAGCACCACGAAGCCTCTCGCTCACCCCCCACCCCCTCGCCTGGCCACATTGGGATGAGGAGAAAATACAAAGGCAGGCTCGTGGGTCGAGACAAGGACTGGGAGGGATCACTCCCCACTTATGGTCACGGGCAAAAGACAGGCTCAACTTGGGGAAGAAACAAAATCAATTTAATTTACTACAAATCAAAACAGAAACAAAACACAAGGGTATTAGGAAGGGAAACCAAACATCAGAACAACCTCCCCCCACCCCTCCCGCCTTCCCGGCTCAGTTCACTACCGATGCTGTCTACCTCCTCCCCCCGGCAGCGCAGGGGAATCGGGGATGGGGGTTGAGTCAGCTCGCCACACATCGTCGTTGCCGCTTCTTTCCTCAGGGGGAAGATTCCTCTCTCGTTCCCTGCTCCAACGTGGTTCCTTTCCGCGGGCTGCAGTTCCTCACAAACTTCCCTGGTGCGGATCCTTTCCGCGGGCTTCAGTTCTTCCCGAACTCCCCTGGCGTGGGTCCTTTCCGCGGGCTGCTCTCCCGTCTCACACTGCTTCAGCGCGGTTTTTACCATGAGGTTACGGCCACCTTCAGGAGCCTCCGCTCCACCGTTCACCCCCCTGGGCTGCAGGGCCATCAGCCTCCTCAGGCGCCTCCTCCTCCCCCTCCACTTCCGTGATTCCAGTGTTGGCAGTGATGTTCCTCTCAGGTTTCCCAACCCCCACACTACCGGTTCCCCTTCTAAAATATGTTTTCCCGGAGGCGTTACCACCGTCACTCCCCACCTAGAGGCGGGTCCGACATTTTTGGCACACGGGTCCGACATTTTGGGGCAGCGAATTCTTCCAGCAACTTCTTAAAGGGGCCGCCTCTGCAGCCCCCCTCCCCTGCCACCAAGGAAAACCGCGCCACACAAACCCATAACAGATGCCATCCCAACAGGGTGTACCCATTTTAATCCCGTGTCCAGCGGCATATTTATAAGCTGCAGAACAAGGACAAGTGACCATTATGCACAGGGATTCACACACCAACCTTAAAAAGGTGACAAGTAGGTTTTTCCACATGATCACACCCACAGACATTACTTGGCAAAACGAATAATGCAGTAAAGCAACTGGGTGACAGTAAATAACTGCTAAGGTGAACTCAGAGTCCTTTTATTTTGCAAACAGTACTGTGTGCCATTAATTAGGGGCAAGGCGAAACAGGAGTGTACCTCCAAGGAGGACACTTGGAGAAGCAGAACATGACAGCACCAGAATACTTCTCTCCAGCAAAAGAGAGGGATGTACAAAATGCTCAGACAGGAACCTTAATACTGCCTGAAACACTTAGCTCATCAATAAATTTGTCTGCCTAACACGTACACTTGATCAAAAGCAAATAGCCTGAGAAACAGTGGGGTTTACTACTTTTAGCACAGATGTAAAAAATGTCTGTGTATTTCTGTATGAAACAAACAAATGAACAATAAAACCCGTGCTCTGTGTTTGTAAGAGGCCAACTGTCTTTAATATGAAGGACAATAGCATGGGTTTTAGCTTTTGCAAGGTTTTTTATTTATTTTCTTATCACTGTTGTTGATAGCAGTATCAGTTCTGTTTATATTTTTAAATTAACAAATAATCACCCCATTTCAGAAATCTGCAAGAAAGGGACTCCTACGCAGAGCATGGGGAGACAGCTGTGTTTACAACAATGTCATCAGTACTTTTCTGTCAGTAACTAACAGATCTCTTCAAGACTCAGCGGTCTGGTGGTCTGGACACGCTACAGCGAGAACTAAGCCATGAAAGGCCAAGCCCAGAGACGTTGTTAATCTGCCTGGGCTCTGTAGGGACCTGCCAGAACACAGCCACACTGCATTTCCAGGGTACAGCTCAAGAGGAAGGGCTCTCTTAGAAGAAAAATTAAGCTATCACAGCACGGGACCAGAGTGACGGCTGGGAGACAGCCCTTCTGTGGGAGCAGCAGCTTTGCGAGTGGCTCTGGCTTTTTGCTATCGAATGAACCTGCCTTCCCTAATGGGAAACATGGAGAATGGAGAGATTCCCCCCGCCATGACTCCCTTCTGCAAGGTTCACCCCGAGCAGAGATAATCTGGCCAGAGTTACCATGAAGAAGCCAAATCAGAAAGCAAATGCTATATTTTGGTCTGCACATTTGAATATTAATGATCTCTGACCAACAATTGCCTCTTGACACCAATGTAAGACGAACATGCAATGTTGTTGTCAGGCTGATACAACACACAGCTTCAATTTCCAAACTGGGGATGCTGAGCAAATGATCAATTTCATACACTCCCACAGGAAGCTAAATTATTCATTCAGAACACCTTATTTTTATACATATTTGCATTCAAAATCTGTTTTCACCTGTTTGCATGAGCAGCAAAATGAAAGCTTCTACTTGCTCTGTTTTCTATTTATGCATTGAATTTTTCCACACAGCAGAAAGTAGCTCTCCAGTGCTTCGACAAAAATCTTGTCAACAACCCACAATTAATGATGCCATGTATTATTTCACTGAGATAAAATAATACCATATGCCTCACCAATGTTTTAAATAAATGCCCACCACTCAGCACAAGGTGGAAGAGTGTGCAAGGCGAGCATCTGCTAAACCACCAGATTTGTTATACCATCCTTATTGGAAATACTTTCCAGTTTTGATGAGATTTAGCAGAAGGCTTCCCAAGAAAAATGAGGATGGCGGTTGGCAGAAAGGCTCCTTAGGTTCCCTACAGGAGTATGTACATGCTCCCATTTGTCAGGGTCACTTCAAAGGCTTTGCTTCCTACCTTGTGGGAAAGAAGGCATACAAGAGGGACTGTGAAGCACCACTTCACCACCTCTTTTCCTCGTTTCACTAATAGCTGCTAAGAAGGGCACTGAGGATGAGGAGTGGAATTACTATAACCTGTTATATACTCTTTTGTCCAACACCAGATGCAGGGCCTGCCAAGGCCGCACATCCAGGCTGTGCAAGGGTTATGGTACCTGGCCGAGGATGTGCAAACTTTAAGCGCTGCCTTCTTTTCCATATGACACTTCAAGAAAGTAGGACAAAAGGTGCCTAGATCCCTCCACTTGTGAATTGTTTCCATATATGACAACAAAAGGTTCTCAAGACAATAACATTTTCAAACCAGCTGCTTAATTCATTGACTTTGCTGGAGGATCTGTGTAACTTCATTTCATGTTTGGGGACAAAGTAGGGGTAGCTGTTTGAGAAGAATTCCAGCCCTAAATGCAAAGAGGAAAACAGGCATTTTAAAGACACAGATTTCATATGAAATAAAATGAGATGACAACCTCTGTTGTCCCCAGCCACCCCCCAACTCCCAACAAACCCAAAAGAAGGAGTTATTTTTCAGTTGAAGGGTATTGGGACCCCAACGCTCACCTTCTAGGTCTATCACATTTCATGTGTGACATGCAGGCCATTCCAGAAGGGTATAACATTTCCTAACATGCCTCTGTCTCATCTGATTAGACTGAGTTGTTCACGGAAGTCTCTCTTGAGTTTTGGGTAGGGAGCTTAGAACAACACAGTTGTGATTTCTACTGACACTTCTTGTGAAGGAAGGGTAATGCAAGCAATACACTTGCAAGAAATCTGCAAGACTTTGCAGAAAAAAATGTATTTTAAACATCTAGAGCGTCTACTTCTACTGCTTCTTGCTCCTACTGAGTATGTGGGGACTCAAACATAGGTAATTTCCTAATGTAGCACCAAAAAAATGAACATCCATTTCTGAGGACCCCAAGTGGTGCCACTGTGGCCCCCACTTACCAGTTCACCCACAATCTTCAGAATCATTTAAGAGTGTAGAGAACCATTTGCTTTTTTCATATTTAGGGAAGGAGAGGCACAGGACTTGACAGCAACTTTGTACAAGGTCACACAACAACTCGAACAGCCAAGGGAAGGACAGAACTCAGGTGGTTTATTCCTAATAAACTGCCTGGCTCTCTAAATCATTTTTTATATCACCATTTCCTATGTACACTGTGGCACAGCAAACTCATTAATTTACTAACAACTGTTAGTAAACATTTTCCTGTAACATTTCCCCAGTTACCAGATAATGTTTCATTTGAAAACTGAAGCTTTTATTGACAAAGCCATTTAAAATGTAAAATGAATCATGCAAACCTGCAAACAGGAGGGGAAGAGTACTCCGCAGAAGAATTACACAGGGATGTTTCCAAACATGAGAGAGAAGGGCTGAGGAGACGTTCCCTGGCAAGGCTAACGGGAAAGCAGAGATTTCACCTTTAACTGGAAGCAGCTGTTGTAACCTGCCTAACCCCGCCGGAATGCGCGTGCCGGGGCTGTGTCTCGCCAGGGCTCTGGCACCGGGACTGTGGCAGCTTTCCTGTGGGCAGGCAGAAAACTCATATTTCTGTTCTTTTATCCCAAAAGAAGTTACCATGGAGACTAGCATGAAAATGGCAATAGGCCAGCCAGATAGAGGCGGAAAGCACGGGAGGCAGAGAGTCCGGCACTCTTAATAACTTGGCCGAGATCTCTAACTCCTCAGGCTGGGTACTGGGCTCTCTGTGCCCGCAAAGTTCAGCTCTGTCTCTCCCATAGCAGCAGCCTATCAAAGAAGGTTTGATGGAGTAGGTAAATGCTAGCCATTAAAAGTAATCTATCACAGCTCATGAACACCTAGTTAACAAGCACTGTATTGCTTAATATGTATTTGCATGTGCAAAAGTTGTTAAAAGTAGCGTTTAAACGACATAGTAAAGGTAGGTGTTTATTTCCCAGGACAAAGCGTAGAATGCAAATGGCTTTCCAGGAGAGTCTCTTGTCTTCTTTTTTGTTTTAAACAAAATAACATTGATCGAATACTGTTCTCTGATTCTGTACATGCAAGAGTGATCTAACTTTTTAAGGGAATTAGGAAAAAGCTCTGATGTATTATGGGAGGAAGTTTCACATTTCTGGTTATTATGGTGCACTTTGGGAAGCACTGGTGGGAGCGACAGGTCTTCACAAGAGCTCTTCTTTCTGAGTTTAACCAAGCCATAATATGCACAGGGTGGGGAGGAGGAGGAAGGGAGGAGATGCCATTCCCACCTGGAGGTACTGAGAGCCTGCAGAGTGCTGGGTGCAAGCCCTGGCATCTGGAATACATTGAACCTGAGGACTGAAAAGCACTCCCCATCCTGTCCTATCTGGGCACTGCTCTTTAGAAAACATTTACATAAAATTGAAAGCTTAAGACTCTGCCCAGGACAACAATAAAACCTGTGAGAAAATAGAAGAAAAAAGGGCTCAGGATGAGAGGAACTTCCCCCATCTGTGGGTTGGTTTTTTTCTGTATGCTTTTCCCTCTTCTTTTTTTCTAAACGAAGGCAGAACTGATGAACCGCAGGCTCCCTGCCGCTGAGTTTAGCCAAGGAGCGCAATAGGATTACAACACACATTTCTGCTTTTCAGACCCATTGTGAACTTTATGGACCATGTTCTTCCTCCATCCACAGGGCAAATGTTCCAGGAGAGATTCACAAGCTCTACCACTCGGTACCAAAACATGCTCCCCTGAGCTGGTTAATTTAAGGCTGGAATTAGTCTCTTTGTGCTGACAAACTTTTTATGAAGGCAGCGTAATCCCACAGAGCACTTACTGCAAGCATTTCAAATCCTGATGTTTTATAGTGTTACTTTTTACAACATATGTGTATATTTGAGAGGTTTCTTTGATACATTCCTTTACTGCAGTACAAAGCATAAAATACAACCCACAGAGCTTCCAACTTACTGACATTGCTCATTGCATTTGTGTACATAATGGCAATGTAATCTAAATTGTTTTGAAGTACAATTTACAGCATTAAATAAAATGTTGATTTTTAATACATTTCCAATTTTAGTTTTGTACCACAGTGCAACTGCTGGAGTCTGTCTAGACATAAAGGTAGTTTAATCCAGTAATCTTTCTATAAACCACTGAAATAATGCCATCTATTTCTGCATATGTGTCTCTGGAAAAACTAATAGAATTTCTGACATTTCTGGAGATACTAAAAAAGCCGTAAGTGACATGCAAGTATTCTCCATAGAAAGTTCTGAGGTCAGATGAGGAAACCAAAGTATTTTAACAGACTGAATAGCTTAAGTTTGCATTTTATGACACTGAGCAACCATTCATACCCTACAGTTTTACATCTCTACCTTAATTCCTCTTAAAACTCTCCTTAGCAGCATAATAAATGCTGTATGTCTACAGTGGCAGGGCTGGTCCTGAGAGGCCTGACAGAAACCCATCAGTCATGGTTCCTGGGGACGCACCTCTTCCTTTTTAGAGGGCAACTTCACAGATGACAGTACCTATACAGCAGAGCAGGCAACAAGTCACAGGGTGGGAGGTGCTGAAGCGTGCAGGAGTTACTTCTACTCCTTTTGCCCCGAAATAAAGTATGCTGAGACTATACCATAAGTTAAAAAAATGCCTTGCTCCTTGTTCTCTTTCTGTGCCTAAAATCTTCAGCTTGATATACCACAAAAGCTGCAATTTCAATTGATTGTCCAGTAAACAAGACTAGATGGACAAGTCTCCTATGTAGCAAAGGGCATCAAAAAATCTGGAAGCAAGCTGTAGACCTGATAATGCATTACATCCGGCTTCCAGAGAAAAAAAAAACCAAGGAAAGTGGGAAGGGGGAAGGTAAATGTCCTGTACTTCAAGATAACAAAGAGTTCTTTCCATCCTGAGCAGTCCAAATCAGGACAAACTTTTGCAGACTGAAGAAAACAAAAAAATGCAATGAAAAGTATGTTTATGAACTTGTGAAATAAATTACATGCTTTTACTAGCACGCTTCTCTACAGTAAGATGCATTTTATACCTGATTTTCTGAAAAGGCCAAAATAAAATATGTTTGGAGCAGTCAGAAGGGGAGCAAGGCACGCACAGCCTTGCAATTCGTTCACCACATGCTCCCTGAACATCCACACAACAGTGTTGTCTCCTTTAAAGCCATACTTTGTTGCAACTTTCTACTGTAAAACTATCAAAGCTGACTCCTTCCTGCTTTTCCAGTGGAATTTTTCTGCTTAACAACTTATTGCCAAGAAAAAGGGGGAAAAAAAAGAAAAAAAATCCCTTGAAATCACAGGTCCCAAAGATCTTAAAATTAACAGCAAGTGTGATAAATGATCACAAACTACCCTGAGAGAGAAATGACTGCTCACAACCTTTGGCTAACCTCTTCCCTACTGCGACTCACCTTAAGGTCCTTTATAACCCCATTAAGCACCTGTAAAAATGTATTAGCAGGGCCTTAGTTCACTAATTTCAGAGTGTTACAAATTTTGAAAGCTTGGGGTTATTATTACTCACATTTTTTTTGGCGTGTACACGCACAGGTGCATCTTTTAATGCATTCCTTTCTGGCACTCCCACAGATGTTATTTGGGACCATTTAGGACTTCTGTAGTGCACCTTGCACATCAAGTCTCTGACTGTTGAAAGACATTTGGATGAGGAAGAAGTTGCTATTGAAACAGAAGGAGCATTATTATGTCCAAAGAATTCCTTCTACCTTTTTTATTCCTCTCCCCAAATATATTTCAGGAACTGTTCTTACCCCTATGACTGTCAAACATCAATGCATGTGCTGCTGTAGACAGAATACAATGGCAATTAAAAAAAGTATCACCATGGCAGAAATGCCTCTCCATGAAAAAAAAACAGGCAGACAGTTTTGTCACAAGAAAAATTTACATATTAAAGGCTGTATTTATCAATATTTGATTTAAACGTCTGTGCCTGCACATTTATTGAACAAAGCCAGATGGGTGCAGGCAGTTGCACATCTGTATTCATTAATAGAAAGGAAGAGAGACATTCACAGACAGCCACAGCAACAAATAAAGGAATGAAAAGTATTTGGTTGGACTGTAAGCATTTTACGTATGTTCTTCAACAAAAAAATGGAGGCTTCCTCAGGCCTATGTTCATCCTTAACTTTAAGGACTGAAGTACTTAAGCTAGGAGAGTAGCTGATGCAATCAGTGGAGAGAGGGATGTTTGCAAAGGTGCTACAGCCCACTTCAGACGTGATTAGGTAGACCTCTCCTCCTTGGCCACACAGGGAAGCTACAGTTCCTCAGTTAGCTGGGATAAATTTCAGCCTTGATATTTAACTGCCAAGAACAAATTTGTGTTTATAGAGAACTAAAATGATAAAATGCCTTCTGTGGAGTGGTCTTACATGATCACAAATGCAATTAAGTTTTCAAGGATGTTGTTAGCATTAAGAATTGAAGCAAAAATTCCTACTTGTCCTTAAAGTTAAGAACTTAAGTGCACTTTCTGACTGAAGCTGTGGCTGCACTACTTATACAAGCATCACGCACAATGGAAAAAGATGTACAGCCCAACTTTTGTAACATGCAATCTCTACAGATGGAACCAAGAGAAAACATCTTCTACAGGAATTCATCAGTTCATAGAATGAGGCCAATCATTTGGAACAATTACTTTTAGATACCAGACAAAAAACCTTCAGGCATGCAAAACACCCATCAGACTCACAGGTATCATCAACAGGAACAGACAACTGCTCACATCCAGATTTTCAGTAGCACCTGAAGACTCAAATCAGCAATCCCCACAGTTCTCAAGAAACTCAGTTTTGAAACCAAAAGTACCCATGAAACTCCTTCTACTTGCTAAGCATGGTGGGTACCCAACTTTTCAAATCAAAGATGTTTTCTTGCTTAAGTGGGAGCTGAGTGCTTCACAAAAATTAATAGTTTCATAGGTGCTGATCACCCGTAAAACTTACAGTAGTCTCTTAAGACTGCGGGCTGAGGAAGCCAAGTGGAGATCACCCTGCATTAAATGCAAAAATGAACAAATTATTAGGAGAGAGGACTGACACAGGCAGTGCAGGCAGTGCATGTTAGCTCTGATGGACCTTCCTCAAGGGGAAGAGAAGGGAACTCAGGGAAAGCGGCTACACTGTTCTGCCAGCATAATGCAAACCAGAAATGAGTCTGGCATAAAACTGAAGGCATCGTGAGGAAAGGTCTTTCACATTTGCATCCTCCTTACAGTACTTGCACACGCTTCCAAATTAAATGGGATGATGGGACCTCAGTGTGGGACTTACAGATAACACAGCACCAGTGAGTGATATGCCACCTACCATTACACTGAAAAACATGTATTTTGGATAAATGACTGAGATCATAGATCCCAAACCAGGCACAGTTTACTCTGAGCGAGAAGAAAACTCCATGCCTTTCAGCCTAGATCACTACCACTGATTGCTCTGCTTCCTAGAAGGAGAATCATACACAAAAACGTAACTGGATACATTGCTGTGTTCAACAGAACTTAAAATTAAACACTGACATAATCGAGGAGTTTAGATCATAACAGCCTCCTGCCAGTCTACAATATTATGCTTAAATCTGCCAGTAGAACGTGGAACAACATAAATATTGCATCAGTGCTTTGGAGCTTACAGCATGCTACAACTTTGCTTCACAAGGAATATACTTCATGTACTCTCCAGTGGGAGCTAATAGTAACTCAGGAACCCACTGAAGTGCTTTATGCTGAATAAAGGCAAATACCTTAATGTCAGAATGAAGAAGTTACTTCTTATATACAGGTTACAGAATAAAACCATCCAGCTTCCCATTTCTAATTTGCTAGGAAGGATGAAACGAAAATGGTGTCTCAGCTCCAGCACTGGGTGGCAGGGACTAAGCAGGCAGTGCTGCTGTGGGAATCACTGTGCCTCGCATCCAAGAGCACTATCTCTGCAGAAAAGCCTTAGCTACTTATCTTGGTCGCTATTCACTTCTGGGAACACAACAATGCAACAGGAAAGGCTTCAGTTTTGTTCCAAAATCCTCAATAAAATGGCAAAAAAAGTGCCTTTAAAGATTTTTGAAACTCCCTCTTTCCAATCATTTTTCTACGTCTCAGAAATAAAACGCAAAGACAGAAGCCCTGTTGATACCGCACGCTGCCTGAGAGCACACATCTGATTTTGGAGGGAGGGGCTATTCCATAGGCAGCATAAGTTATGCACAGAGTCATGACCTGCATCAGCTTCCCAGAACCACCTAGGCAGGCTTCCCACTGCAGCACTGAGGGCTGGGTGGACTCCTCTGGCCTCCAGAAGCTCTGCTGGTCCCTCAGGTCTCAGAGGCCGCTCTGCCCACTGCGGGTACATGTGCGTCTGTATGTGCTTCACACTCCTTCCCCACACGCACTTTGCAGGAACCTGCTGAAAGCTTCACCCAGCTCGTGATTATGCTGAAGTTTTAAATAGGCTGTCTTGACATCTTCTCTCACACACACGCACACCTTGTCTCCCAAGGAGGAAATTAAGAGCCAGATGACCGGTGCCTGGGGCGGCATTTCTCAAACAAGCTCGCAGGAGCCAAGTGTGAGGCTCTCCAGTAAATTGTCAAACCTCCAGCTACAGTGAAAGTACTATACTTGCAGTTCTTTGAAATGATATGTTTTCACGTGGTGACCACACATGAAGTCTGTCATGGTCACACATGCCCAGCAAGCCATGGCAGTACTCAAGGATATCTTGTTTACCAGCACAATTTTATGGGCCTTTTACTGCCAGGAAACTGGGATGAGGAGTACTGGAGGGGGAACAGAGTGTTTACATAAGGGAAAAACCTCTCTGAGCTTGCTGGGAGCACAAGCCCTTCATGCCAGCGGTCTTGGCCCTCCTATGGTTTTTGTTCATTTCCTCCTGGCTCTATTGGAACCCAACACCCACCCATTCAGCAAGAGAGCACTTGCTTAGTAAGAGGAACCAAATGAAAACCCCAGGAAATACAGCTTCACTGCTGAGCAGCTTCTTCAAGTCTTTTCCTAAGGGACAAGATCTGGTCTTGATTTAGCTTAAGTCACAACTGGGTTTTTGCACAATGATAAGGCCTGAGGGGTACTATAAAGGTACCTTCCACTCTGTGGTAGGAATAAAGGCAGCTTCACCAGTCATCTTCTGCATTATTTGCTCTTCAGCAGTAGCCAGCACAGTCTGGGAAAGACGAGACGTTTCAGTCTGTTTTCCTGTATCTAAGAACTGCAATGAAAATTACCCGAGCTTACTTTCCAGCCACGCTTCCAGCAGGAGCGGCCCCTGGGCACCACTCCTGATGAGCCATGTGCAGTTGTCTCAGACCACAGTGCTTAGAGGCAGACACAAAGAGGAGGCACCTGGCAAGTCTTCATCTCAGAAAACCAAGGGAAAGCAGGTGGAGCAACGTCTTGTACTTACTGTACACTGAAAGCAAAAATCTGACCTACTGCCAGGCCTCAGATCAGAGAAGAGTTGCAGCTCCTGATTTGGCTTAAAAGAGAAACTCTCATGCATTTTAATAATTCAACTCTCTACAGCATGTCACGGTAGATGAAATCACATATATTTCCTTTCCAGAGTGCTTTCAGTTGCTTATAAATTTGCCAGCGTTGCTTAGACCAAAGTCAAGGCCTTGGTTCCTACACAGGAGAGGCAGACTGTAACCGGACTGCAGCATAAGGGTGTCCCTGTCCCAGCACCTTCTCTCGTCCACAGTCCAGAGCAGCCACAACTCGGCAAGAAGGGCCTGGAGGCTGCAAGTGAGCATTGCTCAGCCAAGGCACTGCCCCTCTCATGAAGTGACCTGAGATGTAACCGGTTGTCTCCCATCACTCTCAGAGAAGGTGAGGTTCCCCTGAAGGTGCTTCAGCAGTTATTTATAGATCTGACACCAGAAGACTGGCTGCTTTGGCTGAAGGATCAAGACCAAAACACTGGACTTGGCCAATTTTTAATTTGCTCAGCAGAGCTTCTCCAGCTTTCCCTGCTGTAACTAAAGAGAAGCTTGTCTCTGCTTTTTCAGTGGCTCTGGCTGCTGCAAAAGCTCTTTTCCTCTTTCTCTCACCATTCACAACTGCCTTGTGCTACACAGTCTACAAGTATATAGGTAACTAAATAGAAAAAAAAATCCAAATTTAAAATGGGAAATTCTAAAGGAGTCTTTACTACCTTTGATAGTCAAAAACTAGTCAGGTTTTCTTCTTGAAAGTAAATCACTCCAGAGCGATCAAAGTGCTTATTTGGTTTTAAGCCAAGCACACAGATAAACTTGGTTCAATATCCTGTGAACACCTGAGATTTCACCTGTGAACACATTGATGTCAATTCTTTTCTCCCCCCTCACCTGCATTGGATGTAGTCAAACACCTCTTGCTTGAGGCCTGTATCTCACACAGAGCCATGGTCTCACAAATAATTTTGCATGTAAGGAACAAAGAAATAGCCATCCCATGAAAGACTTGTTTCCCCAAAATATCTGTATACTTGAGTGGTGCAACAAATCAGCCATCCTCAAATTAAGTGAAAAGTTACTTAATTTAATGCCAGTTAAGGAAGCTGTCCACAGGAAACGTTTTGCTGGTTTCCTGCACACCAGCAAGCTGCATTCACACCAGTTCAGTGCCTCGCCATGGCACAGTTCACTACTAAGCTACTGAGGGCTTCTGCTTCAGGTTTTTAAAAGCTCACAAAACCCAAACTGCTCATCTCCACAGGAAAAAAAAAAAATCCTAGGCTGTAACTCTCCCCTTGGGGCGGGGGGGGGAAGGGCATGAAAGGCAGACCATGGCAAAGCCCTTCATATTAAAGGACTGATCCCACCACTCTCCTGCAAGCAAAACTCCCACACTGAGATCAGCATGCCCAGAGTCCAGGGTCAAGTTTTGTTCTATTTTTTGTTATAGAAATTGCTTGGAGCGAGGCTCCCTTATCTGCGCTTTTGACAAATGTGATTTGCCATTAAACGCTACCAAGGCCCATGTGTTTCTCTCTGCTTCAACAACTTTTTAAGTCATTGTCCCCTGGAAATAAGAAATGTGCACAGTGTGTCTTGTAATCAACATCACAGGAGAATTCTGCTCCACTTTACACAAAACTTAGCCAGTGTCATTTTAAGAAGAGACATTCAGCATAGACAGGTAGATAGATAGCTGTAGGTACAGAACTATAATCTCTGCTTATGGACACAGGGAGCCCTGAATCCAGCTCCCTCCATCTCAGGAAGAAACAGCTGGGCAAATTGTTGGCAGTAGGGTGTTTTACAGTTTAAACAACACAAACAACCCATAAATGCAATTCCTACCTGAGAAAATCCCATACTGTGCACTGACTGACACGTTTCCTGAGGTCATTTTAAAAGCTACTTGTATCCTATGAGTTTATTTTGTTGTAGAGCTGTTCTTTAATCTCCCAGTACCTATACATCAGGACCATGTACCATCTGTCAGTTAGCTGATGGGCTGAGGCAGGGTGATGGAGAGCAGAAAGCAATGAGATCTCACTGCCTCTTGTCAGTCACTGGGAGGGGATGCATGATTTTTCCCTGGTGGAACATATAATGAAAGGTTGCCCACTGCCACATACTTAAGGCAGACAGCATGTTGATGAGCTTCTCTGAATCTCAGACAATTTCAGCACACATTCAGGACTTTGGACCTCAGTGCAAGAATATATCCAGACCCCTAGAAATGTCATAGTCATCAACAAGACTCACTCAGGTATGAGGGAAGAAGCCACAGCTGAAGAAAAAAGGATTTTGGAGAAATGGCCTAGTCTCTTCTGAAGCTATATGAGAACACATTCTCTTTTTTGTTGTCATTATTCAGTGTCAACAAATAAGAGAGGCATTTAAAAATAGTTCATTGCCAGTTAAACACAAAGAATAGTCTTTCATTCCAAACTCCTGAGGTTTCAGACCACAGATGTTCTCCCCTGCTACAATGAATTCTAAAGAGCCTGACGGTGCCAGGACCCTTAGAGCTTGGTTGGCTTATCATTACTTCTATAGATTACATTTATGAAAACAAAGCAGGGCAGTCCAAATGAACTGCTTTTCTAGGAGCAAACACAAGCAGTGACGCTGCTTGCCATGAAAGGAAGCATTTTCAGAATCTTTTTTGCACATGACATGGCTTTGCCTCTCAGACCTAGGCAACCTGAAGTTTCCTATGCTGGGGCAGTCTACGTTCCCATAGTCCACCAGCCGACATGTAGGATTTTGTGGTTATAAAGCAAGCTTGCATAAAGCATATTTGGAAATTCAGTACCCTAGCAGGAGCTCTGGGAAATATTTGAGCCCAATGCCTCAGAGCTACAGGGGCAGAAAGAAGGGAACAGATGCAGAATTAAGCTGAACGCAGAATTCTTGGTCCTGCAGTTACCGAAGTGAATGGGAGGAATGTAACAAGGTAAGGGATTTATTTCAACCACGGTCTCATTCCCTCTATGTTCCTGCTAAAGCGCACAAGAATTTTGCTGTTTTGCTTTTCAATGGCTTCTGTTTCCATGGGCACAGAGGTAGTACTGGTCTGCACAAAGGCAACTCCTCTGACTGTCCACAAAAGGCAATGGCTATTTCTATCAATCAGTATTATTACACTAGTATTCACTAGTGTCTCCATATATAGCTACAGACCTTCCCCCCAAAAAATCTGAAAAGGCAGCATGCTAGTTGTGTCAGTAGTGGTAAATTCATACAGACACATACTTAGAAAAGGCCTATTTGTGCTTTTTTTTGCATGGTTGCGAGTGCTTGCTTTCTAAATGCACCCACATAGACCACAACATATGGCATACAGCTTTTGCAAATATCACATTGGGGGGGACATTGGGGGAGTTCACTGGTGATGTGGCTGTTGTAACATCTCCAGAAACCACGATCAGCGGCCTTGTTCTTCTCGCTGTGTAAGGCAGTACAATGATATATACTGCTTTTGTAGAAGAAACATCTGTGTCGCTTTTGTTTGCTAAGTGTATAAAAGCAGCTTCATGTCATCATATGGGTGCACAGGCAATTAATCCTGGCATTTCCATTAGCTTGTGCAACACAAGTGAGACCAGGCTGCTTCTGCACTGTTACACTTACAGGTCGAGCCAAACTTAAACTATCTGATCTTAAGTATATTTGTACTTTATTTTGACTCATTTGTTACCAGTGATGAAAGCATCCTAGTTTCACAGTTAATTCAATTCTAAATTTATCCTCATTCACATTGACATTCCCGTGTAGACCAAGTCACTTCAGTACGCATCCTTTGACAGGACTTCTTTCATAACTGAAGATCTCCAAACATTCAAATGTCCATGAGAAAACTTGCCTTCTTTTGGATGATGCCCACTTCAGATATTGATAACTTCTACCTACTTCTTTTACCATTTGATGTCTTTTCTTAAAAACCCCCTCCTACTCCATCATCATGCAATTGCATGAAAAAAAACTCTTTTTTTTTGTAAAAGCTAAAATTTAAGCCCTTATGAGTAGAAAACCAAATGACTCAAGGTCACAAGAAAATATAAAATATATCTATCTTAAACAGCTTTGTAGGATTTTGAGGGGAGGGGGATAGCCATGTGATTTCCGATTGCTGTGGCTGGCTTTCCTCAAAGGGCAACCTGCGTTTTCACTGCCCGGGCCGAGTCGCACATGGCTGCAGCTTCATTGCTACAGCACCTAAGCTAACAGGGTGAGGTAAACTGGAACTCCTGCTGCCACTGCAGGGCAGGTGTGATATAAGACTATATTTAGAAACCAAGCCTAGAGCATTCAAAACCAGCTAGAGCTTTCTGCCAGCGTCAGTGGGAAGGGAGTTGATGCCATGGTCCGTAATGTACATGAAGACAGTAAACTTTCATTTTCTGCATTGCCCAAATTAACCTTTAACAACACCAAGAGATAATTACTCCAAAGTAGGTTTATTTTCAGAGACATTCTTGAAATTTTTCATTGACTTAATTGTTTACAAATGATGTTGAATTTAGGCTGTAAGGTGGGAAAACAAAATACCCACTACCATTTCTCTGTGCATATGAACAGCACACTTGCATACTCACTGCAGTAGTCGTACAATAGTCCGTGGGAGCTCTCTGCCTTTGATGCTGTCTTAATGAACTCAGCATAATTGCCTGTGTGAAACAATGGCAAAGAGCACAGCAGTACTTAAATACAGCTTCACTTAAGCAAGGCCTGCTCTGGTAGCGTGCCAGCTTCCCATCTCCAGGTCCTTCATAAGTCTGTCTCTCCCTCTTTTCAAAACACTCCTTTTTTTCTCCAAAATACAAGGCTGGGATCTCAGCTGGTGTAAAACGATGCAGCCTCGTGTGATATTTACTAAGTCCAGAAGAGAACAGTTACAAGAGTATCGCAGCCTTTGCCATGCTCCATACTCAGCTGTTGCAGCTGCCCAGCTCTCTCTGATGCCCAGCAGCCCCACATGCCACCTGGGGTGAGGTTTCCTGGGTTCAGTATCAGTCTGCCGGGATGAAAAGGGAAATCTGCAACTCTCCCGGCAACTTTCCAAAGCAAAACACTTTCTTTAATTAAATATGAAAAATTGATTAGCACATCACTTGATTAATCTCTATGTTTATTTGATTCTGCAGTTCAAGATTTTAGTATTTTACATTATTACAGGTTACCAACACACAGCTGTATTGCATAGACTAATAAACTGAGCACAAGCAATATTTTGGGGTAACCACTTATTCGTGAATGCTCAGCGATTACTTTATTACAAAGTGAATGTGACAGGAAAGTTACAAAGAAATCATGCCTTTGTTGAAAGCTAAATTCATATCTGAAAACATCTCTCTGAAATTATGCACAGCAGGGTATACTTGTCATCCCTAATTTGGCAGTGATGGGCTTGGCTGATTGTGATTTAGAATTCAAATGTTCACTTTGTTATGGGAAAAAAGGCGGCCAACTCTTTTAAACCTGGCAACTGAAGTTACATACTTAAATTTGAGTCTCATCAAAATAAAAGTGCCTTGGAATATGCTGGTCCTTTCATCTTTAATGGATTTCAAAGTGATTTCAATAGACTCCCTTACTGAGAAAGCAATGCACAACAGGTCTTGTATGACATCCAGTGAAACCAGTGACTGTTTTTGTGCAGATCTGATGAGTACTGAAGAGCAGGGCTGGGAATGGTGGGTATCTTCACACTGTCACTTTTAATCCAGCTCTGACAGTGCTCACACCAACTAAAAGTCTTCTGATGAAGCTGAGATATTCTGAGATATACCATTACATGATCAGAATGATTGTTTGTCTTTAGACTTCTCTCTAAATCACCTACGACCTTTGCATGCTATATAAATAAATTACAACCAGTATTTTAGCTTCTTTCAGACATGGCCATTATAAGAATGTCACTGACATTTTAGTCAGAATATTCTATTTAATGTGAAATATGATAGGAGCCTAATGAGGTTTTAACCAAAGAAAGGCAAATGCTAAGAAGCCTGAATTCAAATATATCTAGGAAAATTAAAGGAAAAAGCCTATAAAGTCTACATAGAGAGCAAGCTGATGGTACCTAATGTTGAGCACACCCTTCTTATCTAGAGCTCTAACAAAAAAAGCAATAGCAGGAGGACTGTAGCAGTACAGATTTTGCTCTGGCTGCAGTACATTTACAGCAAGACTAAGTACTACAGTAAGGGCACACTGACCGCAGCTGATAAGTCCTTGGCTGCAGGAACAGGATCACACGTGGCAGGGTGAGCCAACACATCCTGTAGTACATTTTCCCTCCGGTGCCAGGCAATACAAACCAGGGGATGAGCTGGACGTCCCTCATGACAGAACACCAGGTGGTGCTTCCCCAGCACAGAGGCCTTGCCCTACTGGGCCAGAACTAGCTGTGGAAGAAAACGCTCTCCTGCCTTCTCACTTGCCTTTACCTAGCACAAGGCAGCATGCAACAACCACCATGTCTTTCTACTGTTGTACTGTCATTTTTTATGGCTTACTACGGTATGAATTGAACAGTTCACTTAACAACCAGCTACTTCTTTTGTTTCTGCTTGTGAAAGCTGAATACAGAGGTCCTTCACACCATGAAATATCCATCAGTAAAAGAACAGTGTAGTTAGTGAAGGATTAACATATTCAAAATATGTATATGTTCTAAAGTTAATTAATTCCTAAGTACAAGTCACTCATATGACCATTGCTTAGAACAACCGATGAGCCATGCTTGAGCAGTATTAATCAAATTAAATTAAATTAAAAACCAATTCTGAAGCTGTGGTTTTAAGTGGTGCCCCCATAAACCTGTACAAAATTATAAAAACTAGGAGTTAGGAACAAAACTCTGACTTGACATTCCTTTTCTTAATTTGAATTTAACTGGATTACACATGAATTACTAACTGCTGTTTCTAGTGACCCATGGTGATAATATGAGCTCTGTATTACAATGACCTGACATTTAATTAGTTTGTATGAGCAGATTATGCAAAGTTTTATCATAAAGTGATTTAAACTCATATTGCCCTTGGTAATGCAACATAGCAATAGTGAACTCTACGCATCGGTACAAACATAAAATTTCAAAGAGAATCCATTAAAAGAAAAATCAATTGATTAAATGTAAAATGAAAACAAGCTCTTCAGAGTATTAGGTACTAAATTCTATTCATCCAAGCTTCAAAGTTTGTAATCATCAACTTGAACTATGTAAAACAAGTATTAGTCACACTTCAACAACCAAATAACTCAGTCCTGTATATTAGTTGCAATTCAGAAATTTCCAGAGAGCTCTAGACATTTATATGTGAGTTACAAAACCAGCTAGTCTAGAAATGGTTTTCTGTGGGAAGCATTTGCCTGACTGGTCCTCATATGGAGTAACAGCATAAATTTTGGCCAACTTAAAACACTCCAAAATGGGTAGGGTAATAAGCTGGCAGGGACATCACACTACAGGAGAAAAAAAGAAACCACTCCATGACAAAGTATCTTCCAACAAGCTGAGAATGTTTCTGAAGAGCTATCAGCAAGCTCAAACAACACAAAGCAACTAGAAAGAGGCACAGATGCCACTGAAGACCTTGCACCACTTAATTTACTGCTATCCATCACTGTAATATCTGATACAAACCAATAACAAAAATGTTGGCCCTTTCTAACTTCATTTACCCTTTTAGGGCATGTTCTGATAGGAGCTCAAATATTGTTTTGATATTTTAATTTTTTTTCTTTTTTTACGGTCTTAAAGATTTATTAGGGAAAAGAAGAGCATTGATTTGGAGAAATCCTACTCCTACATTGAAAGAATTTTCCTCCTACTGAAAAGGAATTTACATAGATTACAGAGTTCCTACAGGTTTCATCTTTACCTAATAACCTCTAAAATGTGTTTCCTTGCTGAACCATTTGGTTGAGACCGTATAGGGCAGCTTGTTGAAATTTTGGGCGTTTCCACAGAGAAACGAGTCCAGGCTCCAGAGGAAATGCTTGCTTGTCTAGAATAGTATGGAGTAAGAAAGGGAGGCCAAATGTCAGTTTTGCAGCCAGCTACTAGGGACACATTATCAATGTTGCCAAATAACCGAGACAGTTGTTGAGCAATAACCCAAGGCCTGCCATTGGAAAACAGATGTTGATCTTTGGTATGGAAAAGTGCGTGATAGATGGTCAGGCCATGCTGAGGATCAGTATCTTCATTTCTGTTGCTTCTGTGCCAGGAAGGATCATTTGATCTGCAGGTCCTTCCTGGCGAGGCTCACACAGCAACCGTCTCGCAGGAGCTGATTTGATGTAGCCTGAAATGTTTGGCTTAGTAAGTCTCTGAGAGAATATTTCCACTTCGTATTTCTGTTTCTCGGGGCCGGGGGGTGGGGTGGAGTTGGAGGGGGGTGCGTGTATATATCTTCCTAGTTTCAGATTTCCATCAGTGTTCATAAACGAACATACTCTTTCAAAAATTATCATTCCTCATGACGTTATTGACCTTATATCTGTCAGGATCCACCAAGATACTTAGAAGACAGGAGCAGCCAGTCTGATTTGAAAATTACCTGAATACTTGGTAGTGTCCACTAGCTCATCCAAACCACAGAAACCAATTCTCTGTAAATCCAGCACATTGCCTGCAGCTAGGAAGCTTTTTCCCAGACAAAGTGTGGCACACCCTGCACTTGTCACCTGTAAATTATGTACCAGCTGCTCCCAGCTCCCTGTGCCGCAGGTCATCTTTACCACCGGTGCTGGCTCGGCGCAGAGCTGGGCTCCTGCCCAAGCAGACCGTTCCTTTTGTCAATGCTTCTTCATATGAGTGCACTTCTGCAGCCTAGGCTGCAGGAGTGCAGCTGCTGCCCCACAAGATGGTACTTCTCCCCCAGACCATCTCCAACACACCTTAGCAGCACCCAGAGGTCACCTTGACTCCAGCAGGGCTTACTATGTCTGCTGTGGCAGCAGCCATGCCAGGCCTCTCCCAGCTGCCCTCTTTAAATATTTCCTCACTTTTCAGCACTGCAGCCACCCAGCCCCTTACTGCCTCTGGTAAAGGAGAGCTGACCTTACAAGAATTAATTTTATTTTTGAGTTAGTCTCCTCTACAGCTCCTTGGAGAAGAGGAAACAAATAACCAAGAACCTGTGTGTTGCAGACCACTGCAGCTGTACAGTTTGCCATGCCTGTCTGCCCATTGCCAGAGGACTTTAACTTCTCCCAAGGAAAACACAAGAAACAAAAAACCTACATGAACTTGCACACTCACTTGCCATTACTCTTACAAGTACAAGGGTACTTCATTCATTTGCTGTCAGTTTTACACAGATGTCTGTACTTCATTGAGTCAAGGCTGATAATTTTCAAAACCATCTACTAGCAACACCATATCAGTGTCATCCATTTCTCATTAGATATTAAGCCCCTAAAATGTATCACTGGCTTTGAAAACTCCATGCAAAGTGTATATCTGCAAATTGTTTGTAATATTTGAAAACCACCCTACAGCCTGAGCTTGAAAATTGCACACAGCTAGAATCTACCTCTATTACTCATTGACTTCAATGAGACTATTCATATAAACGGTCCAAGGCAGTTTTAGGGCTTTCGGTAATATGTGTGTGCATATATCTTTTCACTTTTAAAAATGAAGAGGGATTTCAGAATAAGCGCAAAGATCATAAAGTGGGTAAAGATTTTTTTAAACTAACACCAAAGCACAATCATGCTGGAAGAAGCTGACAAATTTCAGCAGCACTTTTTCATTAAAGTACATTACTTTAAACAAAACCCCCCAAGGCAAGCTCTGTGAGAAGTTTGCCATGATGGGAATATACTCATGTGAAAGAAATATAGCACAATCTAGCACATTCATAGAAACGTCACTTTTAAATATAAAGTCCATTATTCATTATTAAAAGAAATGGATACATATGTGAGAAAAACACCCATCTTGTGGCTACATGCCTGGCAGCAGCTAATATTCTTTGCAGAGTATTTTACATCCACAATAAATGTGAGAGACTTGTATATATGTAGCTTTTAGGATGTTTCTTCAGGTTTATCGTTGTTGGGAAATAGCTGCATCTGATTCAAGAAGAAAAGAAAGCTACATTTATAGTGTAAGTTAAAGTGCCAGGAAATTCAAAGACGTGAGAGTGTTGGACAAGTTGAGACACAAATGGCAACGGCTGTGTTACACTGTAAGACACACGGTATCCCCCGATAACAGACAGGCATTGTCAAGAGTTTGACAAAACAGATTTCATAAAATAATGTGGTGTAAGTCTGATTTCATTACAGTTACAGCAGTTTACGGTGGAAGGTATTGCCTCAGCATTTTGTGAGGGATTATTTTGGTCTCCTGTTTGGAACTAGCCAGAAAGATAGATGGATATTAATAGCACTGATGCACATGCAAGTTATCAGAGTGCATCTCTGTTAATTGCTGTTGTATTTCTTAACCCATAGTGGGGCAGTGCAAACATTGAAAAACAGTCGCTTGTGCCAGAAAATACGTATTTAACCAATACATCAGGTTAAGACTCAGATTTTTCTTCTGCAGGATATTTCCACTGTTAAAATTTACAAATGACAGATGCTCTGAAGTTTTCCATAGTAAAGACATTTTAAAGAATGTAATTAACATTTTTTTAGCTCTTTTTTTGCCCTGAAATTGCACAGCTGGCAGCTCCTTAAGCCCTGATAGTCCTCTCCAGCTGTGCAGTGAAACAGGGCTTGGAGACTGGTGGTAGCTCTTCTGGTTCCAGAACTTTCTTAAAACATGCTGCCTTGAAGCATGGCAATTTCAACCTGTTGGGGCTTTTTTTCCTTCCCTCTAACAAAAGGAAACTCATACCTGGGGAATGGAGGGAGAGTGGAATTCACTGTGGATTGTTTGTTCCCATCCCAGATGGAAGGAAAAGTTAAAGGAAACACCTTTTTGCTGCCCACGACACAATGGAAGGCCTGATGAGGAAGAGGTTGATTCTGCAACCATTATCTTCAGAGTTGAACTACTTGGTTGGATTCAGAGTTTAACTTTGGTTGAACTACTTGGAGACTCACTTGCACAAGGCTTCCGTATGTGGATACATACTGGAAGTGAAGTGTATATTACCTTGCACACAGGATACTATCAAAGGGCAAGAGTAATCACCAGAAAACCCTGCCTCCACAATAGCATACACCAATAGGTTTTAGTCAGGGCCTCTGTTAAAATTAGCAGCAGCTTTTGCTCAGATAGGAGCACCAGACTTGACTTCGCAGGTGATGCACAGAAGGGGTAGGCTGCCTTCTGGGGGCACATGAGGCACCAGATGACTCAAAAGGTCATTTTGAGCAGTTGCAAAGAGCCAGTGCCTGTTGGGAGAGCAGCAAGGATCCATTTGTTTCAATAACATGGATCAGGTTCAAAACATCTAACCATCCAGTCACCTTACTCTGCTGCATTCAGAAAACTGTTACTCAGCTTGTAAAGGTGGCCTGTCCAACATCTCCAGTGCTTGGCTTTGCAATGGCCCAGGACAGCTTGCATTCAGTCACCTCTGTGACAATACAGACCATCGCCTACTATGTCACTGGACCTGCTCTTTCAGAGTGCATAGGCTGAATATGTGATGAAGTTTTGGGCGTTCCTGCCTGGTATGTTTTTTCCCCAAGACGAGGAATGGTTGGAGGAGCCAGGTCCTCTCACCGACATCTCAGGAAGCTCTAGCCCTCATCAAGTGGTACATTGGAGGAGGATGAGCAACAGGCTGCTTGAAACCTGTGTTAGGAGAGACAGTTTCTCTCTGCTCCTTGGAAAGCAAGAAGTCGTTTTTAACCACTTAGCTATAACTAATCCATTGCCTTTCTGGGACTCACAGTCCTTTCTCCACCTTTGCATTTGTGGCGTAAGTGAGAGCCTGGCTTTAAACTGCATTGTGATTTTGGTGGGCTGCCAGCACTTCCTGGAGCACACAAGCCAACAAAGTGAGGTGGCTATTTTTAATATTTGATATCTTAGGACAAGCTGGATGTCATCCTATGGAATAGGAGAAAAAAAAACAACAAAAAGGGGCATTTCCCTAGCCAAAAGGCATCCTTCATGCTGCGTATCAATGACTCACTGCCAACAGGAGAAAGACAGGAACTTCTCAAAGGAAAGGCTGCAAGCATGTTTTGTAACGGAAAGATTTAAGCAGCTTAAAAGTAGGCACCGCTAGCGACTCCCCTATAAAACATGGAAGATAAATCAGTTAATCTGGAAAAAAATATACAAACCCAACAAAGAAAGGAAAAGATTCTGAACAGATCTATTAAAACTAAGAGCCGCTGATCTCACACAGGCACTGCTCCTGGTTAGAACTGGAAAGCCAAGTTTGCTACAATGTTGTTTTGCTCTTGTGATTTTGAAGCAGTGCAAAGGGCAGAGAGACAGAGACTGGGTTTTAATAGGAATTACATCTAAACTCTGCTCATCACTAAAGGCAGAATGTAATCACTTAGTACAACTAAGGACACTGGAGGAAGATAGTGAAAACATTCTATTAGTCGAAGTGTTGTCAAAGTGACAGCTATCTTGCCATGAGAACAAAGCAGCAGGAACAAATCTCTGCCATAGCTAGATCCTGACACATTAGGGACCTTGAAAAAACCAAGAGGTAGATTTAAAAGCTTCAGTCATTCAGTCGCTCCCGTACATTTATAAAGTGCAAAACCAAGGCAGAATATGCATCGCAGATTCACAAGCCTAAGCATAAACCTGCTTGCTGTAACTATGTACCATTTCTCATCCTAGTTAGGCTGAACAGAAGTTCTCTTGCCTAATTGAGGAGGAGAAGCCTATTATCCCAAAGCACTGAAAAACTAAATTATCCCCTGTGGCCTGAATGAACCAGGTTCAAGAGGCAGACAGAGATGGAGGCCAGCCAGCCAGCACAAATTTTGTAGCTAGCTGACAAGTACCTTGAAATTTCGGACTGGAGATCAAGCACGTTAAGCACAGGTCCTGCTGCCAACAAGCTTATCCACAGCAAAATGCAAGAAGATGGGTAGACAAATGCATATATGTATCCAGATAACTATATGAAGATAACCTTGATAAAAATGTGTTTCACTTTTTCAAATAGCTTGAATAGATTTATGGATTAATCAATGTAACTTCAAATCCCAGAAAGATATCGAACAAAATTAAATTATTTGCAAGCAGTAATTAAGCAGACAAGGAAAGTTATAAACACAAATAACTCACATACATAACACGTCCAACAAACCAGTTTTATTCCATGACAGGATGGGTGTTATGGAGAATGAAAAAGCAGTGGCTGTACTAGGTCTTGACTTTAGTAAGGGTTTTGATACTCATTCACAAAATTATCATGAACAAGAGAATCAACTAAGGTGTAGATGAAACTGTTCAGTTTGGTTCATGACTATTTGAAAAATCACACAAGCAGTGCTTCACTGCCAAATAGGAAAGTTGAATTAAGTGCAGGAACCTGTTTTCATTCTGGGACTTTTCCATATTTTCATTAATAATTTGGTATGGTGAAAGATAAAACACCAGATCTGAAGAAAGTAACAAGCTGGGAAAGTACAACAGATCCTTTAAAGGAGAGATTTAGGGCTCAAAGCAATCTTGAGAAAGAGGAAAAGTGAGAAAATGAGGATGCACTTCAACAACTGTGAAGTAGCAGACCATGAAATGTGCCAACCATATATACATATATGCATCTGTGCAGCTGACAAAAGACATAAGACAGGAAACAACTGGAGAAGCTGTGGGTCTTCAGAAAAGGATCTGGGAATCATAATGGATCACAAACTGGACCCAAGTCAGTTTTTAAGAGAAAGCAAATATCAAAGGGGGATATATAATCAGGAGTGCGGCTCATAAGACAGCTGAAGCAAACCTTCTGCTTTGCTAAGAAGTGGTAAGGCTCCTGCAGCTGGAGTACTGCAGCTGCGTTTGGGCACAGTATCTAATGCAAGAACAACACAGGCCAACTGGAAGGAGTTCAGATGAAAAGAATTACCACCAGAAGTCTCGAAACCTATCCTCAGAGGAAAGTCGGGGAGAAGCAGAGTTGTTTAGTCTAAAAATAAAGATGTCTGAAGGAAGACGCGATAACAATCTTCAAATATTGAAAAAGGCTGCTAGAAAGAGAAGGAAATAAGCCCTTTTCCATGTTTGCTAAGGGTAGGACATGCAGAAATAGGCTGAAATGGCAGCAAGGGAGATTGAGGTTAGACTTTATGAAGCACTTTCTAATGGTAAGGATAGTTAAGCCCTGGAAGAGTCGGCCTGCAGAGATCCTGTGATCATCATTATTTAAGCCTTTTAAGAACAGCTATATAGACATTTGTCTGAAATATATCGGATGTATCTGTACTGTCTTAGGGCAGGTGGATGGACTGAATGACCTCTCCTTTAGAGCCTTCTTTTCTTTCAACTTTCACAGTAACTACAAAAAATAAGTGTGATTGGAATATTAACGTGTTTGAGTTTCTGGCAGACCAGCTGTCTTTGAAAATGTATGAGCGTTCAGTAGACCAGTGCTTGGTGACTTCACAGCACCACCTCTGAGCTTTGGTACAAGGACCAAGGAGTGCAGCAGAACTCACAGGCAGACCTGAGTACGGTTTGCAGTAATAATTGGCTTCTATTCTGGAATAAAGAGGAGACAACATGACAAGCTCAATCTCTCTCCCTCCCCAAGGAGCAGGTATGCAGTGTTTGCCCTCCACCATCCCAGCCCAGAAGCAGAGGCAGGGAGACCATAGAAGGGGTGGGAGCTGGCCTCTGTGCCACACTGCCCAAGAAACATTTCCATCCTTCAGGTTAGCACAGTAGCTTTGAAAACAAGACTTTCTCTGTCAGTAAATGTGCAAGCAGGAAGACTTGGTCCATTTTCCCCTAGGTGTTTACCCAGAAGACTACACAAGGTCTGCATTTTGGACTAGTATTTTGTTCTCTTGTGGGAGTGCAGTAAAACACCAACTGCTGTTAATGTACCTTGGTGAGTAATCACACTCAGCTAATTTTCAGCTATGAATGATTAAGCACTTCATACAGTATGTGAACATAAAGAGCCATTTCCTCACACTTAAAACATATTTGATTTGAGAACCCAGTGGAGCGCACCCACCCCATGCCAGTATAAGGACAAGTTGCAGAATTAGGCAATTACTCTTATGGAACCATGATCTAGTGCGACATACAAATTCTGCAGGAAAGCTGCGACACCCCTGCACAAACCAATATTCCAGCCACACTATTCAAAAGCAGACTGCAGGCACTGTAGGCTTTTACCTTTGAGTTGCCATGCATATATTACACTTTACAGCTTCCAGAAATACCTCTAGAAAATTTGAGCACAGTTTACAAAGAGGAAACAGTTTGAATTTGTCAGGTGACTTAAGATATGATTTTGTAAGCCTTACTTGGTACTAGTAATTACTCCTGCAAACTGTTCTCTGGAAGTCAGTTTGACAAAAAAAAAAAGCATTCAGTGATCTGAGACAGAAATTGCCAAGTCACACTATTAGCCTGCATGAAGACAACTGCTGTTGCTTTAGCACAGACCTGGGTTTGGGTTTTCATCCTCGAGTTAACCAAAATGCCACACTTACAAAGCCTTATTATTAAAAAGACATTTAACATTCTCCTGAAGCTAGGAAAGTCAAATGCCCCAACTGTCTAGAGAGAGCTCAGCTCTGTACTCCTTCATTTGCTCTTGCTTCCTACACTAACACGTTACTAAACAGGAGTGAGGATTGCAGACTTGGCCACGAAAAGCGTGCATCCATCAAGCATGGTTATGTATTGCTCTCCACTACAAAAAAGTAAGAAAGATGCTGTATTGTTTTACTGCTGATAGGAATTTTGGAGGTCACACCCCCTGGAAGAGCCCTTGTAGTTATGCACGGTAGATGGTCACCCTTTCATGAGTGGTTTTTGTTATCCTCCATCCCCAAGAAGCTCCTTTGTATGACACGCACAACACAGCTACAACAAGCGCAGGCTGTCAGGAAATAGCCGTTCTGATTCTGCACCACCAAACGGAGGTCTGTACATATGGTAATAACAATTTACTTTTTATAGAATAATAATAGGCTTGGGTAATTCCTGTGCCAACAGATCAGCGGCTACTGTTTCCACTCAGAGGTTATGAAAGATTCTGCCCTCACCCCTTTCCAATGGCCTCTTGTTCCAGAACAGCTGAGCGTTATTTTTAAGCCATAAAATTGTAGGAGAGTGGCCGGGCAGCTATTATTAACAATCGTACAAAATTCTGCATAATGTGTGTCTCAGTCCACTTTATATTCTACCACTTAGACAGCGGAGAAAGTGCAGACTGAAATAATTTACAGTCAAGTGACATTTTGCATATATAAAAGATACCTCTATTTGAACAAGATGGATTCAAAACTGTGGTCTCTGTTGAAAGAAAACTTATATTTAAGTCAATGAGAATAATGTCTGTGAAAATAGGCCCTGCCTGGCTGCCTTCAGAGCATAAGATCAAGTTTATTCTTTCAAAAATTCCTTAGTGTGTAGCTCAGGACTGGCTCTTTCATCTTCAGGTTCTCTATTCCCCTGATGGTCCAGCTGCAGTTACTACTCCAGCTGTCCTTTTCCTAAATATGAGGTTTTCTGCCTTTTTCTAGTTCATTCTCACCTGCCCCCCATTCACTTCCAATCTCTTTCCTGACAACGGCATCCTCCTCCCCTTGTCCATCTTTTTTATGACACGGGACTTGAGAGCAAGTAAGGAGAGGAAATTACGACAGTGGCTAAAGGAATAAACTGGCAAAGAGATTTTAGGTCCTCTTGGAAGGAGTAACGGCAACTGCTATTCAGATTTTATGGGGATTTTTTCTTTTTTCCTTTTCAGATTTGAGAGGAGAAAACCATAATTTAATCTTTTCCTCCCTCCTTTCAGGTCCACCAGGAAATTAGCCAAACAGCTAACTGCCCACCCTGCAACCCTTCCCCAGCACACTGTATGAATGTCTCCAATTGCTACAGTTTGTTAATTGCCACACAGAAGTTATTGCATTAATGCAACTTGGATGCCAAGAATAGTTTAAACGAAGTTAAATGAGTAAAGCATGCCTAGTAGTTTCCATTGTTCAACCTCATAGTCAGGCAGCGAGTTGTATAATTGGGCATTGTGACACTTCCAACTCATTTGTTTTATTACACTGTGTTGCTTGCACTCAAATAAACATCTGCAAAAATTGTGAACGAACAGATCTAGGAATTCTTCCTGGGGAAAAAGCTGCTTTTTACTTGGATTCAGACTGATTATGCACTAGGAACTTGTAGGATTAGGGGGTTATTTTGTTTTAGGGATGAGGTTTTTTTCCTCCCAAATGAAGCATGTCATGCAAGAGCAACACAAGCCATTGAAGTCAAAGCTCTGAGTATCACGCAATGAGCAGAATATTAAAAGCAGACTCCTGTAAGAGCCTGAATTTTTCCTAACATCTTATCCTATTACTATTGTGTAGGTGCCCTTCACCCTACAGGGACATACAGCACTTTGTAGAGTCAGATTCCCACAGCTGGATTATTGCAGTTCCTGGACTTCCACCGCTCCCATGGGTGCCAAGAGGTATCCTGCGCTTAGAGACAGGCATTCATCCCCTGCCAAATAAAATACTCTTCAATGGATATAATTCAGCATTGGCTTTTCTAGCTTTTTACTGGTATAGCTCCCCTGACGTCCACAAATTTTCCCAACACAGAAGCACTCTGACAGCAATAGTTGCAGAATTGTCAAATTAGGCACCACTCATTGTTGTGGCCTAACGTGACACTGGAACCCAATGATGACTCTCTCAGTGTCTTCGTGGTGGTGTTATAGGACGTGCCAAAACAGATCAAGTCCACTTGTACATCTAGTTCAGTAACCTGCCTCCAGCAGTACCTTCAGGCTTCAGGGGGAGACAAACCTTTTGTACTGTGTATAATGAGAGGAGAATTTCCCCTCTTTAGCAAGTCATACAGCAATTTGTGGATACCCTGATGGATGAGAATTGATTAGCAAGACTAAAAAGGTCAGAGGTATGCACAAACCTCATATGCGATATAAAGGACAGTTTATCCTCTATATCACAGGAAGCATACAGTGAAATTTTCATTGTTGCTGATATAATATGTAACACACTGCAACAGCAGGTTGCATTCTAACACAGCCTTTACCATTAAAAACCCCATTACAGCTATGTTATTCTTTAAGCAGACATTTTCAGCCTCCCCAACTTAGCTGGTTTTTTGAAGGCTAGTGAACCTCACTTTTATTTGCTAAAATAAATTCAGAAAGCTTCACCTTCTTGAGAGGTGTCAACCAGCTGGCTGACCAAACCTCCTCAAAGTCCTAGCACTAGAACTGATTAATTTTATTACTACGTGATCTTACTGAACTTTTCTCCTCTTGAGAAATGCTATTTTCCAGAAATAAAAAGAGCAAGATTTTCTGCAGAAATGGTCTCGTTCTCCAAAATTTCATTAAGAAAAAGATTGAGCAGACACTGTATTAAATACTGAAACAAAACTGCAGTGCCGCGGTTGACAACCCAAAAGCCCAAGATGTTTCCAGTTTGGAATGAAATAATTCAGGTGTTAACATTTCTACAGAAAGAGCATTCTATGTTTGAACCAGTTCTTTTATAACATTATGAACTTGTGAATCTATGGTGGATTGGGTTTTTTTTGTTTGGTTGGTTGGTTTGGTTTTTTAACTCCAGCAAGTCTCACAGCATTTGACACAAACACCATATAGGCAGGTTTAAGTTTCTAGCCCTTGAGGTTGCAAAGAATCGTGTAAAATCATGAACCTAAAGGTTTGAAATCCATATAGTAAGAAAGAAGAGCAGAAAATTTGATGCTTTACAGTTTCTAGGAGTTTTGATTCAATCTCATCTCTTGGGAGTTGGAACCGTTTTCCTGAATGTGAACATGAGCAAAATGCTGAGCAAGGAAATGAGGAAACAAGCAGACAGCGTGCCATATCACTTACAAGTTTTGCACCATATAAATATTATTATACAACTGCAGATGCACAGCACGAGATTTTTGTGATGAATGCAAAGAGCAATGAAGGCAGCTGGTAGAAGACACTTGCTCACCTAGGATTCAAAATAGCTTCTGCTTGTTCTGTCTCTTACTTCATATGTATACACATATGCACATGAACATGCTCTAAATAGCATTTACAGTCATTTTTAACTATTACTTTAACATTTCAGAATTGGGATACTAAGCACCAGGTGTTGCAAAAATTTCCATGAAGAGATGCCAGTGCAGTCAGTGGGATTATGCCCAGCAGTATAACACTTCACAGAATCAGGCCCTAAGGTCATAACGGTTGATCTCTCATAGCAAGCGACTTGAGCAGAATCGCTGGAAATGCTGTAAAAGTGGCAGATTATTGCATATTTTTACACTTTTATTTAAAAATTGTTAGTTATTTCATTCTTGCACCTTTCCTCCCATATTTCACAACTGTTACAAATATTCCATTAACATACTTAAAATTATTTAGTTTCTCAACTTGCAGCTCCTGCGTGAATCATCATTTCCACAAGAAGGGAAGGAACAGCTACACTAACCCAGGACAGTGCAGAACTCTTAGAAACTTCCATACATAATTCACACATGTTCCCATCATTTCTTTTATAGCTGCATCATTTTTATTTCCCCCCTGGACAGGAAAAGTCCGTAACTGCGGCACAATGAAGCCTCACAGCCTGGTAACAGGACCCATTATTTATTTATGTGTAGAAGGAGGATGCACATCATATGACTTTTTACTGCTTTATTCAAGTCCATATTACAGAATTTTCTGATATCTCCTGAGGTTTATGTTTAGTTACATACACTGAATGCTACCCTACGTGTGTCACTTGGATAACTGAGGTAGAAAATGGAGTTTCATTTGGATCCAGCCTCATTAGAATAGAGGCAACCCTTCATTTAAAAAGAGACCTGTCTGATAACACAAACTTGAAGAAGTCGAGAACAAAATACAATTTGATTATGATTTGACCCTGAGACAGGGAACAGGAACCACTATGCTCTAAACATTGTTTCAGCTCAGGACTCATTTTGTAGGTTTTGAAGAACCACTACTCTAAGGGAGGAAATCGATGCAAGTTTTGTATGTGCGCATAACACAGACCTAGTTAAAAAAAAAAAAGAAAAAAGCAATAGTCTCACAGTCTCACTCCATTAAATAGTTATTTTAAAGCATTTCAGAAATGTCTGGTTAAATCTGCACTTCCCCCCACTCCCCGCCCCAAGTCAGATTTTCATACATTCCTGAACCTTGAAGTTCTCATTGGGTGGAAATTCTTCCCATCTGAACCTTACACAGTAATTGTAAATATAGGAAGTATTAGAGCAAGTATTGAACTCAACATAAGCAAAAATCACTTGAAATTATTTTGGTCATGGTATCTTAATGTACTTAATTCAAAACTGACTAAATTGAAAAAGTGGTGTTAAACTGACTAGAAGTTTGGTGTATCCTGTTTACAGTATCTTTACAGAGCTCCTTTCCAAAGATCAAGATATCTTCCCAAACCTGAAACTTAAAGCATCTTGCATTTGGCACTCAAATAAGGCCTCTCAGTTAAATTTCTGAAGGTCTAAAGCAGCCAATAAAGCATGTAAGTATGCTGGAAAGAAAATAAACAAACTGGGGAAAAAAAAATAGAGACCTGAAGAGAAAAAGCATATGTGGGAAGAGTAGAAGAGCGGAGGGAAGAAGTAGGTGGGGTGGGAAAAATGGATAATAAATCACAGCTCTGCTCAACCAGCAAAGATCAGTACATTTTAGCTGAAGAAAAAGCCAGGCTAAAAGCTGCATATTATTGAAATGAGACTCTGAGCACCAGAAAGTTTAATGAAGTTACAAAACTAGGCCAAAATGAGGATTTATTTCTTTTTAAAGACACGATGCTGTTCCTATCAATGACAATAAAAGCTTTGCCAGCAAAACCAAGTAAAGGCTCAGACGCTGCTTTTGCTAATTCTCAGTTCCTAGTACAGGGGCATGAAGTGTCTGTAGTGAGTTAGCAAGCTTGGAGCCTGGTGTAGCCACCCAGTAAGATACTGAGCCTTTGGCCTGTGCCTGGGTTATAGACTGCATTTCAACCTGAGTACATGGGTTGGAAGGAAAAAAAAGAAAGAAAGAAAGAGACAAGGAGACACTCACTGTCACCAAGCAATATTATATTGTCATATGAATTTCACAGCATACGCACATATGTGTGTACATACCATTATAGACATGCACAGACATATATACATTATTCAACTAGAAGCAGATTAGCATCAGCTAAATAAAAATACACATACAGACTTCAAAGAAAAACCTCACAAGGTACAAAGTGCCTGACTGCCTGTGGCATCAGTTTAAGAATAAATATAATAAAAATCATCATGAAATGGCATATGGTACATTTCTGTACACATATTATTCACTCATTTTTTATTGTATTTGACTTGACACTGACAATATATCTTACTCATTAGGGGAGCTTATATTTCAGTCTCAGCTGTATGTTAAAAATCTCCCACTGTTATGTGGCAAGAATACATAAAAAACAAATAGGCAAAAGCACGCTCGCCTGGAAAGACTTAATATTTCTCAAAATGTTCAGAAATGATTCTTCCCATTAAAAATCCAAAGTCAAAAGGGGAAAATACAATTGTTACTCTTGATTTTTCCCTGGTGTTTCATTTATTACATCAAGAGTTCCTTGATTGGATTCAAATGCAAAGTTGCTCCCATGGCTTCAAAGTCAGACTAAATTGAAAAATGCGCTTCAACAACATTGATAATGAAATAATATCCCAGAATACTGACTTAATGGCTTTACTCTTATTAAACAAAAACATAACAAAACTTTGGGGGTCCTTTTAAATGAAATAACAGAAGTATAATAAAAAGCAACAAGAAGAACCATGTACTAAAGAAAACCTTGTCCCCTTTTTAAAGCCCCTCTGGAAATACTCCCGAGTTTCAGCTTTCCTGCAACTCTGAAGAAGCGCCCAGGGTCTGATCTGCAGGCGCGGACATCCACACACAGTGTCCAAGCCGACACGCCAGATACTAAAGGGAAAGCTGCCACTGTGGGCAGTTCTTTGAGCAACAGTTGAGTGTAAAACCAGACTGGAGCTGGAGAATCCCAGAAAGCACTATGTCACGAATGGAGCATTTAGACTCAATTCTCCCCAGATTTCCTTCAGGATATATCTGTCCGTCTGCAGAAAAACAAGCTGGAAAGGAGGTCCACAAATTGCTGCTGAACAAAAGCTTTAAGTTCTAAAAAATAATTTAAGTGATCTACACATACAGTTGGCCTACAGTATCTGTTAGTACCTAACCTCTATTTTAAGTTATGCTCTGGAATTTTAGACAACTGCCATTTCATGTCATTTCTGTAGACCAGAAGAGATTAAATATGTGGGGGAGGTGAGGAAATGGCCCAAGAGCTGCTGCCCTTTGTAAATAATACCAGATGATGCCACTGCTCCGATTCCAGTCTTTTGGGACTCCATATAGGTTGAAACCACATTAATACCAACCCTTCCCTCCTCTTGGCAAAGAAACAATGCAGGGGAGGAGCAATGACACCTCCACTGCTGGCAAAGCATGCATGCATGACCTTCCCACGAGGTCACCTCTTGCCCTCTTCCCAGGTGACCTTCTGTCTGGCATGGCTTTCTTCACAGTGAAGTCAAGGTTTGGCATTTTCTTTTTGACTGGTCCAACTCAGGCAAAAGCAGTGTGTTTGTGAAAAGTGGATGAGGGGAAAAGGCTATATTTTCCTCAACCAGATCCCATCTCTGGGCAAGCAATCGGAGAGCACAGGAGGATATTCGTCTGGAGTAGTGACATCACCCTGATCAGCTGTAATGAATATGCCATACCCTTAAATGACAGGGGATAAAGATGGCAAACAGTCACAAACATACCAAACTAGGATTGTGTCACTGAAGTGAATTAGCCGGACAAAATCCTTTACAGCCCCATGAACACATCAGGACAATGAAGAGGCTCATGTTTCATCCGTATTGCTAATTCACTAGCTGTCAGGATGTCAGTCAGAGAGACTGTGCCACACAGGGACAGATGCACAGGGTGGTGTGATGTTTCCTGAACTACAGCAGGAGTCCAGGCAGATGGAGATTTTCTATAAAAAGCACATACTGCTCAGAGGAGAAGCAGCCAGAATAGCCTATTTTACCAATGTTCCTTGCTCAATAAGAAATTAATATTCTCTGAGACCTTACCGTTGTTATAGAAAACATTTTTAGGTGTTTTCCAAGGGTAAGGGTATGAAGTGGGTGAAGTTAAGCCAAGTCTAAGCTCTGAACTTAAACTGTGGTATTTCTACATCATATAACCCTTGGAATGATGACATTTTACAGAAGGTTTATCACAGTCTTACCTAAATCACGGTGTGATTAAACAGGTTTTCCAGTTTTCATTTTTGCCCCTCCAGGATAACAGGCCCAGACAATCACAATTGATATATTTCAACTTCAACAATACTATGATGCAGCATTGCTGATTAGTTGCCATCCACAGAAATAATACTTTCAAAAGCAATAGAGAATCTTCTCCAGAAGCAGAATGCCACGGTTAACAGACACCAGGTTTAGGAGTGCATCCATCGTCACCCAGGTGGCCCAGCATAAAAGGATGCTGCAATCTCTGGCCACTGAGATGCATGAGAGGACTGCATCCCCAAGCCAGATATGACTTTCATTACATTTATGAATTATGCCTGACATTTAATACTTGAATGTAATATTTTTTGTTTTAATAAAGAATCACTGGATCATCAGAATAATGGATAGCACTGGTGCAAATATAATGAAAATGCCAAGCTTTAAATAGCTTGTTTAATTATTAAAAATGTTACTGGAAAAAACTAACTTTGCATTGCTGTCAAGATCAAATGAACATGAATTTCAATCAAAAGAGAGGCTATTGTACAATATATTAAAACATGAGGTTCTGCCTACAGTAATTATTGTGCACAGTGCACAAAGGGGAAAAAAGGCAACACTATCAATCACAGTCTGTCCACATTCAGTCAATACGAGCCCCTCCCCTGCTTAGTTGCACAGTTTTTCCTTTGTTAGCCATATTATACAATACGTGGAGCTTTCAAGAGCTTGGCCTTCGTTGTGCACTAAGGAAGGCTCTTGAGATCCTTCTTGAAAGAAATTCAATATATTTTCTTGTTTGAGAAAATTGCAATAAACTATACAGCATCTTCTTTTCATTTATTTATTGTTTTTTATTGCTAAATCATCAGTCATCTACTACTTACCACATTATCCTTTCTGTATGATCACGGCAACATGCTACACAGAACACAACCTCCTCACATGTTCATCCACATTACAGTGACAGTACAAGCAGCACTCATTCCGGCTGCTGAAGGAGTTATTTCTCCATCCAAGGGAAACACAAGGATCAAGATTTCCATTTTGCACCACTGTGGCAGGTTTGTTGACTAAGTAGATGCTCTTAAATTCTGTGCTAAGCAACTGCTGGGAGTAATACAGAACACATTATCTTGCAAGAATCCCAGAACTGCATCTGTGCATATTAAAAACCAAAAACTGCATAAGCATATCAAGTCCAGTGGCTTCAGTATTTTTCTTTGTTTTTTAGAGAAGCAGGAGGTAACACTGCGCATGTATGAGCATTTAGTTGCATGTCCTTCTTGTCCATTTTTCTGCTTCTATCTCCCAAAATTTTGCTAGTAGGCAACTCCTACATCAACCAGGATGTGTAGTGTGTATCCTTGGCGGGATTCCACTGACACTTCAAAAATACTTCCTCTGCTGTTTTTGAAACTCAAGTCCCTCCCCGCTCCCCCAACATTTTTTTTTCTTTTTTTAATCTGCATTGTTTTAAAAATATCCTTTAACAAAATTGGCTAAAAGGTTGAGTTGATTTTTTATTTTTCTATTTTTGATAAAAGTTTTATGGTGTTATGGCAAAGGCTCTCATGCTGTATTGCTCATTTGGATATCATTAAAGAGAAGTTCCACATTTTAAAAGGTGAGGTTCAACCTTTACAAAGTTACAGCTTTATGGTGACCTCAGCGTAAATTCTGAGCTATATACAATGGATACACTGAAAACATTAAAATGTAGACATATGTTTTCCTCCACCTGGCTATAACACATCCTGTTTCTATACACCTCACTGCAACTGTGGATCTTGCAGTAAGAGATCACCTTTCAGAGTGGATTTTCTCTTAGGGAAAGCATCTATGGAACCAGTTTATGCTGAAGTCAGTCGGAATTTTGTCCTCAGGCTTCCTACCAAAGTTACAGCAACCATAAAAGCTCTAACACGTCTGTGTTAAAAGAGTAGGACTTGCCGACGATTTTATTGAACACAGAGGCGTTTGTTTATTTACCCATGTCTGTGAAAACCTTTACATACTCTAAACTGAAGATTCACAGGGGTGCTTGAAATTAAACAGCAAGAAACAAAATGTCCTCGTGCACACGCTTAAGGGAACGGTCACAAATTCTGTAACCAGGTCTTTATCTCAAGAGAGCTATAAAGCTGTAATAAAAACCATTTCATTGCTACGCTGTCCCATGATGGGGCTGCTGTCCTCTCATGAATATTGGAGATGTCCTGCACTTAGCCATAAATGCCCCCAGCATTACAAACCACTAAGCGCTTGAGTCGTTCCTGCAAAACACTTTAAACCCACACAACCCGAACTGTGTATCTAGCCCTATGTAGGCTATTTCCAAGTTCATTTTCAAATTAGCTCAGGAGAAGGCTTCTGTCTCTAACCAACAGTAGAGACAAAGGGAACCAAAGTGGGGTAAGGACATGGTCTTTATATCAGTCTATTGGATAAAGTTTGCAATCTGAAACCAAAGCTGCAGACTGGCTATATTTTTTCCCTAACTTACAGGACAGAATTCATCTCCTCCAACTTCTAATGATTTTCCTGGGAAAAGAGTAGCTATTCCTTCCTGTCATGTTATCACCATGCTACTTTACCAAGGTAGCCATGAAAATTGCAGCCCAAATATATGAGATGGATTAAAGAATGTGTGAAATGCATTTAATGAACAGCTTGGCGTTGAAAGACTTGCATAAAAGCATTTTCTATCTCTTCCTGCTATTAATACCCCATGCCCACCACACAAACCTGGAGGAAGCAGGATCACCTGGCAGAACCCTCACAGAAGCAAGAGGCAGATTTTATAGCACAGCACCACAGTTGTGTAGCTAAGCTACTTCTACCACACAACTGGCTTATCCATGGCTAGAGAGGGACTTAAGCTCAGCCTCTTCTACTTACAACCACATGAACTCGCGCTTTTGAAACACCAGCATTGTCCCTATACTTGCTCAGTTCTGAGCATGGGTTTCCACCATGAACCACAGTTGTGTTAGGACTAACAGCATAGGAGATACAGAAAAGTAACTGAAATGCTGCTTCAGGTCTGTGTAAGTCAAGGGGAAGGAACATGTTCAAAGCAAGCTGGGAAAGTGCCAGGTATTAAATTAATAACTACTGAAAAAATCCCCCCATCTCTCCACCCCATAGCTTTTGTGGACACAACTTCTAACGACCAAACAAGTGTGAGTGAAACATACAAACCTGGCCAAGGGATCTACTGAAACATCAGTCTGTCTCTGCTCTAGTTACAACCTCTGGTAAATCTGCCCTGTGAAATTTTTTAAACATTAGTTCCAAGTTTCATGGATCTTAATGCAAACTTTTAAACTGATAATAGCATGGAGAAATTGTTTGAGGGAAGTCACATCTTGTAGCTACTTTAAGACTCTTGTCTGCATTGTCCCAAGTGACTTAGTTGAGAGGACAGGGGCAGAACACTGAATCCATTAAACACATTGGGCTAAAAGCAGTAATTGGCTTCACCCAATATTCTGCAGACCTTGTTGCATTATGCTGTATTAACTTTTCATGGCTTCACGCAGTGTACATTTTTTGACATTGCTTTCCCCTTGTCCCCATGAGAGCAGTCTGTCTATTCATTCACCTTTGTTTACATTCTTTCAATAAATTATACAGATAACTCTCTATTTTGCCAATTCTTCACTACTGGCATTTTTAGTTTTGCATTTACATAAGACATTCTAAGTTTATGAATTGAATTGGAGGCAATAAAGTTAAAACTAACAAGGCTATAAAAATGTATTTGCTTTAATACTGCAAACATGCTCACAGCAAAACATTAGTTGCAAGCTTTTCCTCATTTTCTCCTGCTTCCCCTTCTCATAGAGCACTTGCCTCAAGCCACAGAGAAGGCACCTCACTCAAGCCCTTCATTAGCAGAGTCTATCATAGCATATAGAGGAGCATCTCCATTTATAAATTTAGTTCTGGGGCAATCCAACAAGCCCATCGACAGCCAACCACAGAAGATTCCGACCCAGCAGCATCACTGCCATTTAGTGTGGCACAGTCTGGGGGTAATGGAGCTTTCATTATGCGGAATACAACTGGAACCACACTAAGCTGCTGCTCAGAAATTTCCCAATAATGTCCCTACAGCTGGTCAAAAGAGAAAAAGACTTACACGTATATTTTGGAAATAAAAAATTAAAATAAAACAAGATTTTGCACGCAGAGAAAGAAAAGGAAGTATTTCCACAAGAAGAGCTGCTAAAACCCATACCAAAACAAAGGAAATGAAAAATAGATGGTGCTGCCAGGCTGCTCCATAATTTAATCTTTACAGCATCTCTCTGGAAGGGTGGGTGCCAGTCAGTAACTGTATTTTCACATAAATGACACAGACATCAGTGAAGCCTTTTAGAAAAGAACAGACTTCTGCTCAAGAGCAAGTTTTGTGCTAAACCACCCAAAAAAAGAAAGGTGGGGTGCTGCTGAGCTCCATTTAACTTGCACTACCTGCAGACACAGCCTGCACCACAGCTGGGCGATATGGCCCTGGGGAAGAGTGGGAGGCAAGGCAGAGGGTTTGCTTGCTCTTAAACAAGAGAACTTGCATGCAAAGATGTAAGTCTATACTAGCTGAGGAAGTTCAGACACTTGCAAACCAAGGGCTTTCAAGATTTTGGGCCAGACGTGTATATTTGAAACTTCAATGCATGTAGTTGATACCATACAATGGAAAGTATTATGAAATCATGGATTAAAACACTACTTAAAAACATTTTAGCTAGATGCTAAAATCTTTCTAAAATTCTAATGTCACCTAAGAAACCAAATTCAAGATGAAAAGAAATTCAGTGGGATTTAATCATGTATACAGTGAGAAATTTTGTGAAAATAATCTAACCAAAGAAATGAGAGCCTAATGGCAGATCTGATGATCTTATTCTCAGCAAGACTGCTTAGCAATTCCATGTCATTGATATGAAATCAGTTTCTAGCTTAAACAATTAAAGTTAATTTGACTGTTTAATATATGAGTTATTAATTGCAATTAGAAAAACTTGTCATATTCCAGACAGAAGATGAAGATTATTTCCTTGACTTACGTGGTACATTATCCTGATACTACCTAAACCCGCAGCATAAAACAAATAACAGCGAGAAAAGATCATTCCCAAGAGCACAACAACAAAACAACCTGATAGACTTAGTTGAAAGGATATTTTTAGCCAAAATAAAGATAACGGATTAGTTTTCTCCTGTGATTTGTATTTGATTTTTGGCTGGCAAAGCTTACTAATGTGTAAAACTTACAGATTATAAAGGACTTTTGTAGCACAACTTGGGGGAAAAGTACAGCTATTTAAGACAGGGAGCAACAGTTACATGAGTTGTTGATAAATCCAGCATTTTCCAAAATAATATTTCCATGGGAAAGTTCTTCTTTGTTAAAAACGGCACTTACAAAAACACAATTTCATTCAGGAAAAAACAAAACAAAACATTCCTGTAAAGCTGAACAACTTTGACCTTTTCAGAATGCGTTTGTAGCTTTTGTGTTGTCTTATATGAAGCAAAAAAAGAGACATTTGAAATGAAATATTACTTTTTTCTGGAGGGGGGGAGAAAAAGTAGTAGATCTTTCATATGAAGTTTTGTTCTTAGTCTGCTTGGAAAAGGATTTTTTTATTTGCCCCAAAACTTCATATAAAATGGAAAAATCCAGCTCCCATCAGCTCTGGTGTTTTCATAACCTGTCCCCGTGCTAGAAAGTATGAGCGTGTGCATGCATGACCATGGGAACCATAATCAGAAACCACAGCTGGTCACCTCTCTTCATTTTTTAAAGGAAACAGGAAAGATTATGGTGAATTACGGGGTGATTTAAGTCTTGCATCATTGCTGACAGAGCTCGCAAGAAAAAAAAAGAGGAGGCTCAAAAGGTAGGCAGTCCTCTTTACTTTTTTGGGGATCAAGGACCCTAATGTGGATGGGAAAGGCTGTGGAGATACAGCCCTGTCTCCCACACAGCTGGAGCATGGTCTGCCCTGGCTAGTGCTGGCACAAAGCAGCATGCACTTTCTTCTGTGGAAGGGCAGTGGGCGGGACTGTGGGGGGCCCTGTCACCCCCATGTCACAATGCCACCACCCGGCAGCACAGCAGTCACAATGCCCCAGGGCAGTATAAAAGGGGCAGCCTCCAGTGCCCTGCTGCCAGTCTGCCTGGCTGGCGGCCTGAAGACATCCGAGAGGAAGTCTTTGAGGAGCTGGTGGAACTACTTGGAGGGAGGAAAACTGGAAGCTGGACAAGGCTGCTGGAGGTTCTCAACTGCAAAGCCAGCTCTCGGTGGGGCCACATTCAAAGCCCATCTGATGGATGGAAATCCTTTTTCAGCCTTTGGGGAACAGACGCCAGCTCCTCAGGAGATAAGAAGAACCACCAACCCCAGTGGCAAGACAAAGTGAATGCCTTCTTGAGAAGCACTTGAGGAGCACTGCAGAGCTCTCTGTGTTCATCCCCTGCAGAGCCAGGGGCAACGGCCGTAAGAAATGGGAAGCACAGATGTTGCAAGGGGTCCCACCACTTTGGAACACCCACTGGTGTCTTTGCCGGGCATGGGAAGGATTCTTGCTATCAAGGTCAATCAGGCCAGGGGCATATGGCTACTCTTGGAAGGCCCTGAGATGGCTCCAGGTTGAGAAAGATTAGGGGCTGGGCATCTTCTTGGAGGCATGACCAGACTGTGAGACAAGGAGGCAGGTCTTGCTCACATGCTCAGGGAATAGCCGATCGCCAGTTCTGGGGTCAGGAAGGAATTTTCCCCTGGGGCAGATTGGCACTGGGCCCCAGGGGTTTTTTGCCTTCCTCTGTAGCATTGAGCTTGACCACTTCTCAGGGCTCCTCTGGTCCATTTTGACTAGGTTACTGCCTGCTGCTCATGCACCATGAACATGATGAAGATGGCCTCTCATGCCCTGCAGCTGGCAGGAGGAAGGCTTTTTTTCCCCTGGGGCAGATTGGCACTGGTCGCTGGAGGTTTTTTGCCTTCCTCTGCAGCATTGAGCACAGCCCCTTGGGCCATTTTGGCTTGGTGTCTGCTGCTCATGCTCCATGACAGTGTGTCAGAGACTGAAGGAGTTAGCATCTCAAACATTGTGGTGGGGCAAGTTCTGTGTAATGGCACACCCTGTGTAGCAGGCGAGAAATTGGTTGGCAACAGGGTATGGAGGGTGCGCAGTTCCATGTTCTGATAGGCTGAGTGGGGCNAGCCCCTTGGGCCATTTTGGCTTGGTGTCTGCTGCTCATGCTCCATGACAGTGTGTCAGAGACTGAAGGAGTTAGCATCTCAAACATTGTGGTGGGGCAAGTTCTGTGTAATGGCACACCCTGTGTAGCAGGCGAGAAATTGGTTGGCAACAGGGTATGGAGGGTGCGCAGTTCCATGTTCTGATAGGCTGAGTGGGGCAGCGGTCAAAGAACGGTCGTACCTGCAGGGAGGGAGAAGTTACTCCCCAAATGACCCCCAAGCCCACCAACCCATGTCCTGAAGATTCTGGAAGCACAAACCACACATGACACCAAATTAACCTGATGAGCTCGAGTGCCGGCCCAAAGGAGAGGCAAGGAGATTATAAAAGGACACAAACTGAAGCCCCACATGCACACGCCCACTGGAACTGGACCCTTAGGCTGGCTGGACCGACACTGGACCCAGGACTGCTGAAATCTTTGTCATTTCTCTCTCTCTCTTTTTCCCGTAATCCCTACACCTCATCCCTTTAGACATAAACTGCTGACCAAGTCTGGGACTAAGAGTGGATCCAGCCACCCCTAGGCTCTTCTCTGAGAAGGAGTCTAGAAAGCAAGGGGGTCCAATCTGAACCTCATGACTCAATGGGAGGGCTCTCCTTATTTTTCTCCCTGAACTGATCCCCAAATAAGCAAGGCTTGTAGGAGATTTTTGGTGATGTATGGTTAGCACGGTACACAGTTTACTGACGTAGTTTCATGCCAATTCTTGTGAGTGAATAAAAGTTGAGTTTCATGGGTTAAAGCATCCCTGGTGTCGTTTCACCTTAATCCTGACCTGGAAATCGGCGAAGTTGAGTTATTGGGACATGACACGGTGGCTCTTGTGCCCCACATCTGGGGGGAGGAAGCTTTCTCTACCCCCAGGGCAGGCCCCCACAGGTTGCTTCTTTTCCTCTGTAGCAATAAGCACAACCCCTTGTCAGGGCTCCTTAGAACCATTTTGGCTATGTTCTTGCCTGCTGCTCTTGCACCTCCATGACACCGCTCATGCCCTGGCTCTCTCTGGCTCCCTTTCCCATTGCAAGTTTGTAGTGGAACCAAGCTCTGCTATTCCCTTGGCTCCATTTCCGCAGGTGTTCCTGCTTGTGCAAAACAGCCTGTGCTTGCTTGGAAGGGCTCCAGGCTTGCTGCATCATCAGGAGCTGCCACTTCTCAGTTCTCCCTGCATGCAATAAAAGCACAGGGCAGGCACAAGAGTGCTTTTCATGCATCACTGGCCAAGAAGGGCAGCAGAGCAAGCTTTTGAAGGCAAAAAGTATGTTCGTCATCAATATGTGTCACATACTTTTGAAAATACCCCATGGTACCACACACCTCCTTTTGTGTGGGGTCAGTCCTGATCCTCATTCTTCACATTCTCTTCAGGAAAGCGGGACTGCTTGGCCTGTGTTCCTGCTGCTACTTTCTGTAGCTCTGTCACTTGCCTTTGCAAGACTGCAAAGAATATTTTTTCAAGCTAAACTGAAGAATGCATCAGCCTGCTCCTGGCTACACATGCACATTGTGTTAATGCTTGTGAGCATCGGCTCCAAAACAGATTCAGAAAAATAAAATCAAATCCTGTTTCCACTTGTAACCTTTGTGATGTGTCCTTGAAAGTGGTTTTGGAGCTGAAAAATCCCTGGCATTTCAGGCAAGTAACAGTCTCTTCATTATTCGACTCATGTGGAACACAGGGAATGGAATGGAATAGAATATTGTAGTTATGCTATGTTATGCCTAGAGTTATGTATCACAAGCTATGACCTAGGCCTGAGCAGTCCACCCAGGAGAGCAGGTCTGTGCAGTGCAGGTCGCAGGCCCATGCAGCAGACAGGGTCAGACGAACACAGCTACAACATCGCTCAGGCAGGGACTGAAGGCCCTAGGCTGAGCTGAGACACATCCCCTGGGCCCTTGGCAGAAGATGGTATGGATGGGGGTCCCAGAGGAGGCTGGTCCCAGCCATTGAGGTCTATGAGCACCCACAGGACCCTGACAGAAGTAGATGTGCACTGTTCATATGCTCTCCTTTAGACATTTATGGTTGAATGCTTTGGAGGCAAGAGGATTGGTCAAGATGGGGTTTGGCTCTGACAGAGTACTGTTGTCCTCAGACTTTTATTACATTTTTCAGGCATTTCTAAAAATAAGTACAAGGAGAAAAAAAAAGAGTCCATGGGGAAACGAACAGGTATTGCTCACACCAAAAAGATTTGCAACCATTTAGTTCAGGACCACTTCCTGCTTCAGACTGAAGGCTTGAGCTTTGAGCCTCACTATCACCAGAGATGTGGGGGTTTTGCCATCCTGTGGAAACCCAGCTAAACCAGGTGAATACAGAAGACTTTAAAAAACTGCACTTCACACATGCTTTTTGCAAATTTGTTCAGATGGTCAAATTACCTAAAGAAAATCTACTTCTCTCACCCCCATGAGAAGGTACATGCCTCCTTCCCACAAAGTGACAGGGCCAGTTCCTAGGCTGGGAGATGATTACCCACTCAATGCCTTCTGCTAGTGCAGGGCTGGGAATAAACATCATCAGAGATTTCCTCAGCATGTACTGCTAGGGAAAGAAGGAGGTAGGAAGAACAGAACAATTCAGCTGGAAGGGACCTACAATGATCATCTAGTCCAACTGCCTGACCACTTCAGGGCTGACCACAAGTTAGAGCATGCCATTACGGGCATCGTCTAAATGCCTCTTAAACAGTGACAGGCTTGGGCCATCAACCACCTCTCCAAGAAGCCTGTTCCAAGATTTGGAAACCCCTTCAGTAAAGAAATGTGTCCTCATGTCGAGTCTGAATCTCCCCTGACAGATGCAGCTTTGAGCCATTCCCATGCATCCTGTCACTGGATCCCAGGGAGAAGAGATCAGCACCTCCCCCTCCGCTTCCCTTCCTCAGGAAGCTGTAGAGAGCAATGAGGTTGCCCCTCAGCCTCCTTCTCTCCAAACTAGACAAACCCAGCGTCCTCAGCCGCTCCTCTGAGGACATTCCTTCCAGCCCCTTCACCAGCTTTGTTGCCCTCCTCTGGAGGCGTTCAAATATCTTAACATCATTTTAAAATTGTGGGGCACAATTTATGTGATTGCATTGCTGGACACTGTTCCCTTGCAGTACGGGAACACAATTAGTACAGCTATAGCTAATTGTTTTGGGATGTGCTATGTCAGCATTGCACAGCCCTTTGCAGAGAGGAAAGCATGCACTAGCTATCAGTTCATTTTCAAGCACAACTCAAAGCATAGGTTTTAGTTCATAAATCCCATGTAATTTTAAATCCTTGCTACTTAAAGACCGTCTTTTTTCCTAAGAGCCCTCTGGACAGGGGGCACTCATGGCAAAGTAATTCATTTCTAGCCTCACTCTGCCTGCTGGTCTATCAGATACGTGTTTGGACACACTGAGCTTGCATCAAAATATTAAGATTCTTTAACTGAACAGACATAGTCTGGCAGCTTTCTGCACTCATCACACCAGTTTTGCAAACTAATTACTATGTATGTGCTAAAAGAATGTTTTTCATAGTTTATTAATTAAAAAAAAAAAGTTCCTTTGTATCTGAATATCATCATCAGTAATTTCATCACACTGACATTCTCAAGTGGTTTCAGGTGGGCATATAAAAAGCAAAATCTTCAGTCCTTCTTTGCAGCTATCTTACAGGTGCATAAGGACTCTTAAAGAGGGACGGTTGCCTTTTAGTGTTGGATGGCCACCTGACCAGCCAGCTCCTTACCTATATCAGCATTATCAGCAACAACCTTCCTCTTCACTAAATGCTTGCAGAATTCCTTTAAAAACTCAACGACCGTTGTTCACACCCCTGGAGAATAGAGCATACCCCAGACAGCAGTGCCACTAACTGCATCACACTGACCTACCACCGTTTTGTCTTTTGTAGCTTTTTCAGTGTCTGGGCTGATTTGGTACTTTCTCCAATTCAACTTCCAAAATGGAAGCTCAGTTAATGCCAGCTGTGTTTATTTTCTTTCCTAGAAGGCAGACATACCTTTTGAAAGTGCCTAGACTGACACCACCAGCTTCATGTTCAGAGCCCACCCACACAGTGCATCCATTGCTCAGCTGGCTAGTGGAAGGCTGGTTGTACTGGTCATGACTGCATGGAGCTGGACTCCAGCAGGCTACCGGTGGATGAAAGCCTCATTAACCTATCTCTCAGGCTCCACCCTTCATGCTTTGATGTCATCAACTGTAGGAAACAGTGAAGTTCATGGTCAGGTCTTTTGAAGTTAGATTGCAGAAAACCATCATTCAAGAAATGTAGGTTTCCTTGTCCACATCATATTCTGGATTTCATGGCATCTCAATAAAGTAATGCATACCAGTTGCTGCTCCTGATTAAACTGAAAAAAGCAGTGAGAAGAAAAGATCAAAACCTCAAATGGAAGATCTCAGTCATGGACAATTAAGGCCAAACCCAAAAATTCAAAATGTGTTTTTATATAAAAAAGAGGTTACTGTAAAGTATTTTATTTGCCAGTGTATAAGCAGCTAGGACTGAAGTCACATGTCTACACACTACCTACAAGACCACACACTGCATTCAAGTTCTTGCACAAGCTACCTCTCTGTTTAAAGGTAGAAGCTGTGCAAATGTAACTCAACTTAAAAATAACATCTTTATAGCCTTGTTTCCCATTACAGAAAAATTCAGTAATTTCTTCATTGTTATTACTTTTAGATCTCATGTATAATATCCTGCAGAACATTAGTCTCTGTAGAAATTTTTCAGACATTAATATTTGGGAGTAAAAACAATAGAATCTTGTTTACCGCTCTAACTGCAACACATTTCTTAGTTATGTTTGAAAGCTCATCTTGCACAGATTGAGGTTTCAATTTATATTTTCTTTTCAAATATTTTTCTAAGTCAACCACATTACACTGGTGAGAGTAACTAAGCTAAATTCAGCATGTTCTGAAGACCCAGAAAGACATGGAGAGCCACACTAAAACCCAGCTCTGATGATTTCTGCTCTCCATAAACAGATCAGACAGGCTGCAGATTAGCCAGGCCTCGGGTTTAAGCACTCCTCTATACCTACATGCAGAACTAATTTGCACCTCCAGTTCTCAATGGCTGAACTGCGGCACCACATGAACCCAACCCCTCTCCCAGAAGTAAACAGCTTTCTTCAGAGAGCGAAAAGCACAAGCTACCAAACCCCACCAACTACACTAAGCACATGCACAGCCAAAGCGGGATTTTCTGCGCCACGACCAAAGTAGCTGGCCAAAAACCTGCCAGGGCCAGGGGGAGGAGGGTTTGTGCCTTTGTGCCGTTTCTATCCACAGCCCATTGCACATCTCTGCAAGGCTCTTCCTGGCCTCCCACAGCAGTCATATGACTGAGGGCTTTCCCTCATCCTTCTGATCCTCCAACACCCTTAAGGACTCTTGCTAAAGGACTGGATCATCTGTAAAATTAAATACATAGATACTAAATAGGAAAATGTAAACAGTGCCATTCATGCATCTATGCTATGAAGAACGTTTTGCATATACATTTTTATGCAGCAACTACCACTTTCACAACTGAAGAGCTTTAAAGCTACAGTGGTATGCTGTTCCCCATGTGGAACAGGCAGCTGGCTATTGAGTTAGACTTCAGTATTCCCACAGAAGTCAGTCGGTGTCAATCGGTGGGACGCTCGGGTCTTGCTTTGTCCCACCTTCTGGTGTGGCAATATCAGTTTCATAACTTCATCTGCTTGGCCTCCAGGTCTGTTGTCAATCAAAGAAGGCTACTAGAGCCCTCACTTGTGGGGTTTGAATGTTTCTTCAAGCTGCATACACTACCACTCTCTGGTTGAGATGTTTATATCCCTGTAAAGTTTTTAGCAAGTGTGTTTGAACACCTAGTATGGACATCCAAGCTTATTTTGTCCTCAACAGGATCTAATCCACGTGCTCCAGCGTCACAATGCAAATCAAGCCAAAGCCTTGTAAGCAGGGAGGTTTAGCAGGATTGCTTCAGAGCTGCGCTACCGCTCTGAACAAAAATGCTAACATAGGTGCAACCTGGGATACACTCTGCATTCAACCGTGATTGGAACAAGTCTTTTTCCAAGCAGTTCAGAGACTTAAGACTAAGGAAGAAGGAAAAGTAATTTCCACCAGAAATGCTTCTAGGCCCAGTCTTATGAGTTTCCCCATTTACAAAGAAGGTTAAAACTAGCCCTGAAACAATTAACCTGTGTATCAAGCACCAAATTACCAAATTGATGTATGCTCAGCTCAGCAGAAAAAAAGTGCCCCTGGCTGTAGGAGTATAACTGAGCAGCATCCTACCCTCTTTCAGCAGTACAGCCTACCAAGGGGCATCCATGTGCCAGGACCTCTGCTCCTTTCCTCTAGATGGCAGGAGGAACAGCAGGACCAGTTACTTGTTCTCCATGTTCAGTTCTGTTCTCTTTGGAGCACTTTGAGTTAGACTAGTCTAAAGAAATTGCCGTAAAAAGATATTACATTCACACATAATACAATGCCTAGAATGAAATGCTAATACTTAAGTTTTGTTAATTTACTGTATGGTCCTTGACTAAATATTACTTAAAAAAAATAAAGAATTATATGTATATAAATCTCTCAAGTCTCTTTTCCTATTTTCTCTGCTCAGAATTAAAAAAGCAGACATAATTCCAATTTCTTAAATAAAAAAGAATAAGAGAGACTAGTTAGGAAAATAAATGTTTATCAGGTGTTTTTCCATCCTCTCAGAACAATTTATATACTTTTTGTTTTTAAAACAAAAGTTTCAATGCCTTAGTAGTGAAAACTGAGCTCTTTTACTGCGCTCTTCATTAAACAATTCTATTTCTTGACTTTGGCTTTATTCTAGTACAGAAAACCTAACTGAATGAAGACAGCATTGGTCCCATTTCTTCCACAGACTGCCAAAGTAAACACACTGCAACTCAATGTGTGAATATCCGTACCATACATTTGCTCAGAGCATGATCTCTCAATAATGGAGCAGCCTATCTTCAACGGCATGGCCATTCTTTTACTAGAGGCTGTGATGTGCAAGATAGGTGAAATAGTGATGTGAATATTTTCTTTCATCCCAACCATACTGAGAGCACAGATTTCATCGGCTGTCTGCTGACAGATGTATCACTGTTTACTCCATGTCCTTGCTTGTGGGATACTCCTCTGATCTCTAACAGGATCCACTGGGGCTTGCCAAACTTCAGCTGCTCAAGCCTCATTCACAATATTGCTTCTCACAGGAGCCTGTAATGCTCATCACAGGAAGCCATGTAAAATTCAGCTACAAGAGCATCATATACTTATTAAAACCCAAGAGGGACAAAATCAGCCCTCAGATGACAGTGGGCAGATCTCAGCCACACACTTAAGGGTGAAATATAACCTAGGAATAAATCCCTAGTGCAGGGAATAACTGGGAACAATTTCTAGTGCCAAATACCTGCTTTTATAATTTTGTATTTTCATAGGTTTCATATTGAGTTTCTCTCCTTTTATTCAGCAGCAGAAAATTTATAACAGTGGGAGCATCATTATTTGTTATACTTCCTTAAAGGCTCTGTTTGATTTATGCAGTGAGCAAACCAAAACAAAAAATCCCTGCTTCTAAATTTATGAGTTAGTGCTACAGGCTGTCAATTTTTTGCGCTAATGTATCGATGTGGCTAAGAGAGATAATCAACTCTCTTCCAACATTAAGATATTTTAATGCTATTTCCCCCAACAACTCAGGCTGATGGTGTAGTAAGTTGTCATTCCTATACTGTACAGTACCTTCTGGGGTACATGGGCAACCAAAAAGGTCAACATTGTTTGCGTGTAAGAAGAAAGCATCTTCCCATGGGAGATGTAGAATTTTTAACCCAGAACAGACAGGCAGAAATGCTGAGGGCAGAAGCCCCTTGTAAATATACTCAGATCAGGATTAAGGCTTACAGGAAATTTCCTACATAAAGTGGCCATATAAGACTAGTATGATCACCCGTAGAGTCGGAAAGCAGCTATGAGCAACTGAATTATGCCCTTCTGATGAATATCATCTTCACTGCTGTCATGCCCTTAAGACCCAATTAGCTCATGCTGGATAATGACCAATGTCCTGAAAATATGCTCATCGTTGAGAGTAATCTCAGATTTAGCCATCAGAACCTTAGCTAGGCCAACAGACCAGTTCACTGCAAGGCTGATATAACTAGCAGCAGGTCTAGTGCTAAGATAGCAAGTGTTAACACTTCTGAGGGAAGCTGTAAGAGGATACTGGGGTCAAAGCTTTTGTCACTGTACTGTCAGTAAACTTGCACTTTAAAAAGCAGGTCGCCATAGATTTTTCGAGAATGAGGCTCTTGCATTTCATCACCTAACATGGCATATTAGGAGCTTTCTACTAAAAAATGGCAAGTTTCTGATTTATTTCACATCACATTTATTGAGATGTCTCTAATTTTCACTAGTTTAAGTGAAATGTGCAAGAGAATTGATCTAAGACATGAAAGCCTAGATCTACGTGTATTGGGTTTGTGTGGCAAGGTTTTGGTAGACGGGGCGGGGTTTACAGGGGTGGCATCTGATGAGAAGCTGCTAGAAGCTTCCCCTGTGTCTGACAGACCCCATGCCAGCCGGCTCTAAGACGGACCTGCGGCCGGCCAAGGCCGAGCCAATCAGCAATAGTGGTAGCACCTCTGTGATAAAAATATTCAAGAAGGGAAAAGTTGCGGACAGAGGGAAACAGCAGCTGGAGAGAAGAGTGAGAACATGTAAGAGAAACAACCCTGCAGACACCAAGGTCAGTGAAGAAGGAGGGGAAGGAAGTGATCCAAGCACCAGAGCAGAGGTTCCCCTGCAGCCCGCGGGGAAGACCATGGTGAGGCAGGCTGTCCCCCTGCAGCCCATGGAGGACCCCACAGTGGAGCAGGTGGGTGCCCAAAGGAGGCTGTGACCCCGTGGGAAGCCCAGGCTGGAGCAGGCTCCTGGCAGGACCTGCGGATCTGTGGAGAGAGGAGCCCACGCTGGAGCAGGTTTTCTGGCAGGACTTGTGACCCCGCGGGGGACCCACGCTGGAGCAGTGTGCTCCTGAAGGACTGCACACCATTGAAGGGACCCATGCTGGAGCAGTTCATGAAGAACTGCAGCCTGCAGGAAGGACTCATGTTGGAGAAGTCTGTGGAGGACTGTCTTCTGTGGGAGGGACCCCATGCTGGAGCAGGGGAAGAGTGTGATGAGCCCTGTCCCTGAGGAGAGGGTGAAGCGGCAGAAACAATGTGTGATGAACTGACTCCAACCCCCATTCCCCATCCCCTTGCACTGCTGGGGGTGGGGGGTGGATAGGTAGAGAATGTGGGACTGAAGCTGTGCCTGGGAAGAAGGGAGGGGTGGAGGGAAGGTGTTTTGAGATTTCGGTTTATTTCTCATTTCCCTACTCTGGTTGATTGGCAATAAATTAAGTTAATTTTCCCCAAGTCAAGCCTGTTTTGCCCGTGACGGTAATTGGTTAAGTGATCTCTCCCTGTCCTTATCTCGATCCACGAGCCCTTTGTTATATTTTCTCTCCCCTGTCCAGCTGAGGGGGTGGAGGTGATAGAATGGCTTTGGTGGGCACCTGGTGCCCAGCCAGGGTCAACCCACCACACTGTGACAAGGTAAATGCATTAACTAAGACAATGCATGAAGACACCTCATCAGTAACCTAACCCTAACAGCAGAGACCATCTTGCAAAACATGATAAATGGCAGACATAGTGGAAGCTGTAAAAACAGTTGTCAATTTCTAAGCTCATAAGAAAGTAGGTAAACTTGGATGCTCTGAGCTCATGTGCACACTTCAAGTATAGTCTGCAGTGTGATGAGTACTGTGGAAGAACATAAATGAATTATAATGCACATTTTACTTTGTTACTGGCCAGATTACTATCAGGTTATTCCACTTTTCTGTTTATTTTACTCATCAATATACTAAATTTCAGGCTTATTGACTTTGAAATTTATGTCTATAACTACTTTGGAGAGATTAGGTAACTTTTCCTGAATCTTAAATCAAAATATGGCAGGCTCCTAAACAAACAAGAGCATTTTCCAAAATATTCTACAGGGAAGTAAATATTTCATGTGGACCTTTATTTCAATGCAAAAAGTCATAGGAATCATAGGAAAATTCAGGTCAGAATGACCACAGAAGGTTTTTAGTCCAACCCCTCCTCAAAGAAGGGCCAGCTGTGAGCTCAGACCAGGTTGCACACAAGGCTTTATCCAGTTGAGTCTTGAAAATATTCATGGATGCATGGGCGGACACTGACTGCACAACCTCTCTGGGCAACCTACTCTGCTGCCGTGTCCACCAGTGCCTTTTTCCCAGAGCTGCTTTCCAGCCAGGCAGTCCTAGCCAGTGTCATTGCAAGGGTCCTTCCTTCCCAGGTGCAGGACTTTGCATTTTCACCCGTTGACTTTCATAAGGTTCTTCCCGTGCCATTCCTCCAGCCCATCTAGCTCCTTCTATCTCCTTCTAGATGGCAGTCCTGCTCTCAAGCATATAGACCCATTCTCCCCAGTTTGGTGTCACCTGCAAACATGAGTGTCCTCCATCATATTCTCCAAGTCACTAATATATATGTTAAACAGGACAGGTCCCAGTACAGACCCCTACTATACTCAGAGTCAGCTTAGGCAGAGTACAGCCCTACCTGGATCTAGCTCCTAGGCCTGATCATCCAAACAAATATTTTTTAACCCATCTAGTTAGCCACCCATCCCTAACTTGGACACAAGAATATTGCAGGAGACCATATCAGAAGTGTTGCTAAAGTCAAGGTAAACGACACCCACTGCTCCTCCCTTGTCCACAGACCTAGTCATTTTACCACAAAAGGTTGGTCATGCATGCTTTACTCTTGGTAAATTCATGCTGACTGTTTCCCTAGTCACCCTTTTTTCCTTTCATCTGCCCAGAAATATGTCATTCAGCTGTAAAATAGATCTAGAAACATATAGCTTTTTTTTTCCTTTTATTGTATCAATTCAACACTCATAATAGTAGTCCAATGGACTATGCCAGCAGGTGCTAAGAACAGAAGGAAGGCACTATTTAAGGTATTCACACTGCTCTGTTCTTTGCATAATAATCCAAATTCAAAACACTTGTGCCATTTCATATTATCACCCATCTTCAATAAATAAAAATACCTGGTAAAACATTATCTCTACGTGATGTGTGCACATGAAGCTTGGTAGAGCCTTGCAACTAGTTGACACTTGAGACCCCTAGAAATGCACAACCATAAAAAAATTCTGCCTCCAACTGAGCTACCAAGGGAAACATCAGTAAGAGCATATCTTTAAGTGTCATGTTCCCATTTACTACCAGTGATTTCAAGTATAAATCAAAGTCTTTTATGCTTGAAGTACTAAACATTCATAGCCTTTAAACCAGCAGATAATCATCATTTTGTTAATGCTCCTTGAAGACAATAATACCCAAAAACTAAATACTTAAGAACAACCAAGAGGCTTGTGAATAAATACTAATTTGTAAGCATCAGCATTTATGACTAATACAGCTTTACTATCGTAGAGAAAGAACAGTGTAGGTACTGTGACTGCTTACCTCTTGTTGCTACAGGTATCAATGTAACCCCACTACCTTCAAGATTACTATAGGACAAATAACAAATTATATGGCAAATACTCGCTTCCAAGTCAGCAAACTCTTAATTAGATCATACAGAAGAGCCATGATTTCAGTCCTTAAGTTAAATTGGTCTACTTTTAAAAGCTAGACTATTTAACTAGTGAGTGGTCTGTATCTTAGCATGTATCCTATCCTAGAAATAGCAATCAAGTCACTATGGGGGAGAAGAAAAAAAAAAAGTTGCATTCAACAGGAACATATGCAGGGCAGAGCCCTGACTTTCACGTTTGCCAGTAATGTCAATCAAGCCTGTAAGTTTGCTCAGGAGCCTAAGGTTAAGTATATATCTAAATATCTAAATGCTTGCAAGATCAGACCTTCATAGCTCAGCCACAAAGAGGTCAATATAGCACATATTCACATATTGTTGGGGTGCTATGCTAACACCTCACATATTAAAAAAAAGCCAAAACAAGTTGTGCATCAGAAATAGGCCAGAAGACAGACACATCCATGCATGCAGCCTACTACCTCGTATCTAAAGAGGACCCAAAAAAAGCAATAAAACAGGAAAAAAAAAAAATTAAACCAAGACCTATATTTACAATCACCAGAATCACATGAATTAAGATAGAACAGATTTTTAACAGGGGAAACTGCAGTTTTCCAGAAACTGTACTTTCAGAAGGTATTTGAAAAGGGACCACAAAATACGTACAGGAAGAGATAAAAAGAACATTTCATTGTCTTGCTTCTAACACATTAAACATAAAATGGGAGGGAAAACCAAGGCAGCTCCTACAGGCATGCTAGAAGTTAGAAATTAAGAGTTCTGAAAAAACTGCAAACATTCAACAAAAGACAACAACTGATGTCACACAAGATGTGTGTTAGAGCAGGCTGATGTATATGCATATATGTGTATGTTAATCAGTAGAATATCTTTTGATCAGAAAAGGGAATAAACCTTCAAATCTTTTAAATTGTTAAAGGGATGGATAAAAGGGACATAAGAGAAGCCCTACTCTCAAGTCATAAAAGGAGGTTGTCAAAACTTGTCAAAACCATCTGTACATTTTAACAGTAGAGAGGAGGACCAATAATTCCTAGAAACCCTATGCAAGTATGTCACTCAACGTATATGCCTTCTCAGATATTCAGGAGAATCATGTTTCCAAAGTGCATGTGATGGCAGACTCATATACGAATATTAGCCACCAAAAAATTCATCTCCCCAGAACAAGCCCTGCCCAGGTATTCCTTGCAAGTACTTTGTCAGTACCCATGCTGAAGATATTTCTTCTCAAAAGAAAATCTTTTATTTTGGACTAGAACTTCTTGGGGAAAGTGAAGGACTATAACAGTATTTGTCTACAAACATCATACATTATCACACAAGGAAGCCTGAAACACAAGTGTCAGTTGGTATCTGCTAACAATACTTATCGCAGTGGAAATAGAAGACCCCTTCTCTCCTCCCTCCTCAGAAGACAAGTGGGTGGGTGTATTATGAGAACAACGTTATTTAAGGTCACACAACTGAGATATGAAGTTGTATGAGCAGAAGAGTGTTGAATTTCTCATCAGAGAGTACCCATATGCTCACAGTTTCCTAGCAAAAGCACTTTTTGGCTGATTCCTCCATTCTACAGTTCAAACTACTATTAGACCGTGAAGGCCCAAGAGATCAAAGGAAAAATAGTGTCATCTCAAAGAATCTCACATTTCTTGATTGCTCCTCAAAGATGGGCTGCTGCAGCCAGATTCCACCTAATGGCAGGAACACAGCTTAGCAGCCGTGCCTTAATGAAGTTGAGGCAGAAGAAGGTATATCTGAGCAGAGATACCAGCTCAGTTGGTTTTTTCCACTGAAGACTCAACCTCTCTTTGGGTCAGAGAGGATTTGGTACAGTTTCTTCCTGGCATGTTTCAGGGTCAGCTCATACCATAAGCAGGATTTACTGGTAGTGGGCAAAGATGAAAGAGGGAGAGAGTAAGAGTTCTCGGGCCTTTCTGCAAGGTCAGCAATAGCAGATGCCTAACAGGGAACTGAGATATGAGGAGGAAACATGAGCTTTTATAAGCATAAAAACCTTGTGCATGCTGAAGGATTATCAATGGGTAATTCCCAGGGACAACAGTAAGGCAGGCAGGAGCTTTCATGCCTACTGCTAATGTAGTGCGTGAAAAGAAGAAGAAAAAAGAAGAAAGAAAAAAAAAAAATTAGACTGTTAAGACTCGAGCCCATTCAAGCTTCCTCTTGTGAGCCTTTTTGATTACCAGGAGCCCCCAGTGGCAAACTGTTGTGGAGGAACAGTTTGCAAATTTTTATGTAATTCCACTTGGATATAGTTGACCTGTCAGAAAAAGTCTCCAGAGATGAGTGGTGTTCCCTGTGCTTAGAAGGCCTCATCTTATCCTGTGGTTTAGACTAAATGGGTTCCTGAGTGTCAGAATTTGAGGCTTCATTCACAGCATGTCTAAAGGAGGAAATGAAGGACTGGCAGGAGAAGATACAACGCATGGTCTCAAAAAAATTCCTAATCTCTCAGCCTCCATTTTAAACTTAGTTCTTTTCTAGTCACCAAAAGGAGCAGGTCTGAAAAAAAAATTATACTGCCTTCAGAACCCACCTCCTTCCATGAAGAGTGCAAGAATCAGCAATTTCCACAAAGCTTTAGAATTATTTTGGTTGCTCACTGGTCACCTTGGTCAAGCAGCAGAGCTACCACTAGCACCAAAACTGGCATCACACTGGTCTCATCTCTTGCTTGAAGTTATGATGGGGCAGGTGACCTCCAAATTGTGCACAGGAAGTAGAAGAAGGATCACCCTTCTGAGGATAACAGCCTTTAAAAGATTTGAGGTTTTCCTGAAATGGTCTTGGAAGCAACGCTACCAACATTATTTAGTGCAAGATTTAAATGCCTACCAGGAATTGCACTCTCCTCCCAAGCAATAGAGGCAATGAGAGCATCCATGTGAATTCGAGAAGCAACTACGACACGTAACACCAGGTTAGAAATCTGCCAGGAATACCCACGCCATATGATGGTGGCCGAGTTAAAAAACAAACACATTGAGCTTTGTGTCCAGGAGTGGTAGGAGAGCACTCTGAAGAGGGAACCTCCCAGACATCGAAATATAGGAGGTTACTAGAGGACATAGAGCTGTACCCAGAGTCAAAAAAAAGGAAGCACAGCTGAATGACTTATGCCACAGGCTGAGAAGAACTGAAGAGAGAAAGGCACTGCCTGTAGTATGTATGGGGGGGTGGTGTATACATAGTGGGTAAGAGAGCATCTTCCGGCTTTCAGGGCCCCTGCAAAGCTACAGCACAGTAAAAACACACTGTAACAAACACTTCAGGAAAAATAATTTCTGACTACAGTAAGGACAAGAGATACATAGTTGCAAAGGAAGAGCTCAGAAGAGAATACAATAACTCCACCAAGAATTATAGACATGGGAAATGTCGGCAAACAAGTTCACACTGAACTGCAGGAAGCTGGGGAAGCAGGCCTACAAATAATTCACTGAGTAGCACAGGAAAAGTGTAAAAAGAAGGAAAAATATGTATTTTGCACAAGACACAAGGTAAAAAAGTTAAACAGAAATGCATCAAATCAAATAAGTGCAGTAGAGAAAAGCTATGACAAAGTTCATAGGAAAGACTGTGCATATGGAAACAAAACTAATAACTATGACAAGAAAATTATACCTAACCTTGCAAACCAAGGGAAAACACACAGCAGCAAGAGAGCAGGCAATCCCAAAAGATGAAATATTTTATGCGTGTGACAAAACTAAAAAGAATGAGAGCAGTTTTAAATCACAGACTAGTATCAACACCAAGGACATGTTTTTATGTAGCAGGCACAAAATAGATAACAAAAGTAAATGGCTCCAGAGACAGCAAGGGAGATGAGAATTACATCTTCACCTCTTTGCTAGAAACAGCCAGGGAAGTAAAACACGTGATAAAAGAAAAACAGTATGAATTTCTGATTGAGAGTAGAACTACATACAGGACCATATGCTTGTTGTCCACCCAAAGATTACACTGTTACCTGAAGAGGTATAAGCATTACAATACACATCTTTCCGTAAAAAGATTAAGTNGAGTTGGGTCTCACTGAAACTGTGCTAAAAATCCATCCCAGTCCTGAAATTCTTCAATGAGCAAAAAGGGACCTTTTAGCACACATTCCTGCAGCTCCCAGTGTCCAGACCTTTCATGCCAGAGTCACTTCTGCTGAAGGAACAAACAATCACCCAAATGTGTGTGGGGAGAGGGGTGGGGAAGGTGGGGGAACTGTCAAATAGTTAAACTCACACCATACCATCATAATAATTTTCAAGAGTGGGAAGTTGTGAATAGGAATTATCGCCGACAGACAGAGAAGACTTCAAAGTAAGGTCACTGCTAGCACAACTAAAAGGAAAAAAAAAAAAGATCAAGGGATATATTGCTGACTTCTGTAAGACAGTCTTGTAACAGAAAAGCATAGCATCTGAACAAGAACATGAATTGTTAAACCAAACCAGTGTCAGACCACTTCAAGGTAACAGTTAGGGAAAAAAATAAAAAATTAAAAAAGAAATATAGAAGGCAAAATTTATATCAATACCACTTGCATAGTCAGACACTGCAGAAAAAACTTGACATTCAAGAACATTTTAACTCTCAAGGTGATTTGAAAAATACTTCAGTGTTACACAAGCAAGACAAAACACTTTGGCTGTATACTATAAAATACTTTCAAAAAGTTTCTCGGAAGTATGTGGGAGTCGCTCTAAAATAGAAACATTTCTCTGGAGGCTCTAAAGATACAGTGCATTCCCCAGCAGGGCCGTGACTGTTAAAGACCCAATGCAGAGCTGTGATGTGCATTGCGATATCCCGACTAAGCAAAAAGCTACAGCCGTGCTGAAACACACAGCAGATTTTCAAGCATAGTAGGAATCATCTGTTTCACTACAAAAAGCACACAACATCATTATCACAGACTATTATCCAGACATCTGGGAACTAAAAAAAAAAACTGTCAGACATTACCTCAGTGACCACTGTAATCAAGGCAATGGACCATTTGCTCAGCCATGATATCTGAAAATGTAAAGTATCATTACAGTAAACTGGGCTCCCTTGTCTTTGTGTGATTTACCTGGAAATGGGAAGTCAGGCATATCACACATCATTTCCATAACGCAGAAGTCAGTCAAATGGCAAAAGTGAATAGCAGTTAAAATTGTTATGGCTATTCAACATGAGAACAAAAACATGTGGCAGGCTGTTCTTAACTGAAGAAGCTGATAAAATACTGCAACACCAGAAGAAACGAATGTAAGGCAGGTCCTGTGTGACAGTAAGACATGTACTCTGCCATCTACCAAATGTGCACGACTGCACAGCGTTGAGATGTGCAAGAATAACCCTCCTAAATACAGCAGAATAAAGGTCAGTTGCCAAAAAGGTTAAGTGATTACTTGCATTAATAGGACAACGTAGATCTTATTGGTTCTAACAGGACATTAAACAGCTTGTGTATATAAAGCATTTATCTTGCATTCCTCATAGTGTTTTTGACAGAGATCTCTCACAAGAGATAAGTTTACCAATATGTAAGGCCTATGGCAGAACAACACATAGCATAGATTTTTTTTTTTCTGGAAGCACTTGACGAAAGAATGAGAAAGTGCAAAGCAAAGGAGAGAGCCTGGATGTTTAACTGGTTTGGCTATCTCCCTTTTAACATGTAACACTGAATAAAATGAAAATAACAATTAAAAAAGGAAAAAAAAAAAAAAAAAAGAGCTGCATTTAATCTGAAAAGGTAAGAGGAAAATAATTTTAGGTCAGAAACTGGACTTTATTGAAGTTATTATACTAGAAGTGTATGATTATTTGAAAACCAAAGCTTCCATAAAGCTTGAAACAAAATTAAAAAATCTCCCCATTTAAAAGTAGGTATGACCACCCCTTGATATATACAGTACCTAAAAAAGAATGTAAATATATTGATGCTTTATTTACTCACCACCTTGTATACAGTCTCACTGGATATTAATTAACACATGAAAATGTCCAGTGTACTTAATAACTAATTAGACCAGAAGCTAGACGATATCCCAAATTCAAGCCTTGGGCCGTTTAAAGACATGCCCTCAATATGCTGCTGAAATATCAAGACGGTGCTTGCAGCGCATGAAGGCTACAAGCCCCACGCAGCACAGCACACTGCATTCCACAATCTCCACTACTCTGCTCGTGCACTGCAGCAGAAGTGGGGGAGCGCAAGCCTGCTCTCAGCAATATGCATTTGTGGTTGCATACAGGATGACAGCGAAACAACACGCTGTTTTACAGAAATGCAGATCTGTTATCAAATGCCTTTTCCCTTCCTTTTTAGTTGTAAGCCACTAAGCCACAGGAACATCGTGACTGTACGTCTGATTGCTGCAGGAGTATCAGAAAGCACCTTTGAAGTGTCATAATCTGTAATTTAAACCTGTAATACATCTTCATACAATAGACTGCAACAACCCTTTACAGGCACAAGAGGTTTTCCTTACACACAGATTTTTAGTCAGGAAGAAATTTCTCTTTTAAGTGGATTTCAGCACATGAACTAACTTACATTAACAGAGATTAGCGGTCTAAAGTATGCAGCAGAGGATCTGTATTTACAGTCAGGCAGATGAAGTCTGATACAGATGGTAACAGCTAGGACATCTGACATTACGGATGATACCATGTCCTTAAACAAATTCCATTATGCCCAGGTACGTATTGAGCTGCAGTTGTTTCAGATAACCGAGTGACCCTTCTGCCATATGTGCCTTGATACTTAAGCAAAGCAGGCCAAATTAAGGACAAAATACCAGCTTTCACTTTGAATTTTGCCTTGCCTTCTCCATTTCTTTCACGTGCATTACCAGGTATGAAAAGCATATACAATAAACCACCATCAAGCTTTCAATATTCTGTTCACCAGGATGCAAGTGGGATTTCATTCACATTCAGTAGCGCTGTGCAGGGATCAGACTCAATTAAACCACTCACGCTTTTTAGAATTCTCTATAGCTTTCCTCTAAGAGAATTATCACAGTGCAATCAGACCACATCCCTCACCAAGAAGGTAGTCCAGAAACAAGAATATGCCATGCTGCGTTTCTAAATTACCACAAGCAGCTGAGTAAGCAACATATTAGCTGAACAGGAAGCCAGGCATGTTTGAAAATACAATTACTGCAATGTTAATGTGTCACTGTCATTGATCTGGACTTTAGAGTTGCCTTTGCAAAGGGAAAGTGACCAAAAGTGATAACTATCAAATGCGACGGGTGGGAAACTGTCACGTGACTGGTGCTGGGGGGATTCTTTGTTTTAATTGTTGCTGATATGTTTTTATAACGATTTTTTACACCTTGTCAAAACACAAAGTAAAACCCCACTACACAAACTTGTTTGATGCTTTGGATTCTTCCCTGCAAAATTTACCTCTCCCTAATCACCTGTATACATCAGAAGCAGCTATAGATACTCCAAAGCAAGTTTTTAATAAACTGAGATACATATCAAGGAGCTGGTTTTAAAGTATTTTAAGATTTAATGCTTCTGCCTCCTTGTGGCAGACACTGGAATGAGCCTCCCTCAAGAGCTAGTTCAGCTGCAAACACGTCAGCTCTGAAAAACAAAGGAGCATTGGCTCTCCTAGAAAATCATCGGAAAGCAGCTTACGGCTAATTTTTTAACCAAGTGAGAAACCACAAGAAGTTGCAGGACAAAAAGAAGCACGAAAAAACTCACCGGAAAGTTTGCGGTGTTCCCCCTGCTCTTCCTGAGCTTATGGCTGTTTAGCAAACCTCTGCAGGGACCAGCTCAAGGGAAAGCAAAGCTGAGCAGCATCCCAGTACTCATCCAGAGGCCTTAGCAAGCTGACCCTAAAGTTCTCCAGCACTTTCTGAATGCTGACTTTACCTCACTTATTCTTCATAAGCATAGTGTGGGAACTGGTGGCTTTGATGTGGAAAGCCTTAAGTTGCTTGAGACTTGGTCTGTGCGATACTTACTTCTCTTTTTTGCTATATTGACACAAATACAATATGCCCTGGTGATGGATTATTGACACACTGCAGCAGAAACTGGAAGAGCTGGCCCATCCTACATGTGAAAATTATTCTCTATAACCTAACACAGTCTTCACTTTTGGGATACATCACACAACACACATTTAAGTAACACCAGAACAGCTGTAGCAATTCAGAGTAAAGGTCCAAGTGGGTCCTATACTCCTCCAGTCCTGTGAGTAGCAACTGCTTCAGGAACGGGTACAAGAAACAGTGCAAGCCTGGACTGGTACTGCTCCAGAGTGGGTAATCCTGTCGTCTGACCCCTACTAAATTGACAGTTTTCAGAGCCAAGAGTTAGATATGCATCATTATGCTGAATACACCTAAGTAGACCTTTTTGTCAGGTCTTGTGTAATCATGTTGAACCTATCCATACTTTCTCCATCCACAATACCACACAGCAGTGAGCCCCCTATATTATTTATTCCTTCCATGAGAACAATCCTCCTTTTGTTCTGGAACAGATTGCCTGATCGCTGCCTTGCAAGCTCCTGAGAAGTCCTAGAGAACAGGAGGTGGATTCTCTATTATTCCACGTAACTGTTATTCTATACACCCCTTAAAACTTTTCTCAGTGCAGCTGAGCTTTCAGCTTACTCTGCCCAAGCACTTTTTATTTGCTAGAACTGTACCATCTCACTATTATTCCGCTTTTTCACATCTTTTAGGAATGTACTGGTCATGGGCACAAGAACCAATCCAAATTGCACCCCAATGGCAGCTTTTCCCTACTGTAGAAAAGAATAGTTTTTTCCTACACTTTCAACATCTATTTAATCCACAATGACCTTCCCTTGTCTTATGAGGGTTTAGTGAGTTTTTCAGTGTTTTAGACACCTTCAGTGAAGGACTCCAGCCAGACAGTTTTAATGTTGAAACCCAAGTATGCTGCAAGATCCATACCACTTTTACCTAGGAGTCTGTCAGTTCCTTGTTAGAGTTCAGGCAGATGCTCGCCTTCCTTCAGAAGATGCACTTGTGTCACTTTTAAATTACAGAAGAGTTTTTAATCAGTGTCCTTGCTGGTAGCAAGTTCGATATATATGACTCCAGCACCTCTTTGGGAGACTGGCATCATACTCAACATCTCCGAGACAAGTGACAAAGTATAAGCTGGAGTTGGAAGCTTGGTGGTTTCGGTTTAGTTTACCTGTGGCTCTTCAGCAAGCCCAACCAATAGTGATAGCTTTATTGTATTCAGGGACCAAAATGTAGTGGTTCTTGAGAAAGATCATTTTAAGAGCAATATGGCAGAAAGATTGAAGGGCTCAAAATTCATTCTGCAGATGCCTCTATACTGTAATGGGGCAAACTACATACATAGTTAAAAAAATAGTACAGCCTGTGTGTCCCTAAATAAAAGCCTTTGCACTGAAAAAAAAAAAANCCTTAAACACAAGGAACTCTGAAAGAGTTCTGGCACAAGAGTAACCACTTAACTGTGACATGAGAACACTACAGTTCATGGACACTCCCCATACCAGTCAAAACACATGGCCTTTTATGGTTTATTTCTCATACTTCTTAATGCAGCTATATCAACAGTTTTACAACCATTACCACAGGCAGAATTTCATATTAATACTTGTGCTGCAAAGGCTGGTATAGCCCCTATTGCTTAGTAACTATAAAACTTCTCAGATCCTACATTTCAGAAGCAACATCATAGAAGAAACAAGGCTAAGAAGTTAGGAGAAGACTCTGGATTTTAAAAAAAGCAAAGCTTAAGATACTTATTTTATCTACTTCAGACTGCAATTTAGTTATTTGAATAACAGACTATTAACCTATCAAAGGATGCCAGACTATTGTACTGTGATAAAAGACTTGGACCTGGTTACTAGAACTGAAAACAAGTAGCCAAAGGGCATGGAAAGCCTTTCATTCTGAACTGGCTGTTTATGTTGGCCTAAATCAGAACTTAATGCTATTTTCACTTAATTTTCCATAGTCACTTTTCCAAAATAAGTGGTTTGGCACAACATTCCTAGATAAAAATCAACATGCAGAAAGTTATACAAACAAACATCAGATGACATCCAGCTCAGATAATGCTTCATAATCCACAGTTTGTCAATACGTAGTAATTTGATATGAGCATTGTCCTATTGCATAGGAGAACAGAGAATGCAAATGATTGAAGCTCAGGGGTAATATATTTATTTTGCCAAACTGTAAACTAACCCTAGGATTCACGCTTCCCCCTAAAGAAATGCAAGATCTCATGAACAACTCCTACAATTTCCTATTCTGGCCAATTCATGCTTTTAATTTTTACTATCAGATACCCATAGTATGTTTCACTCAGTAAGACGGAGAAACTCCTCCTTCAGAAGTTCACAGGGTAGTATAGGGAAGTGTACTACATTCTTTGAGGGAGACAGTTTTGTTGTAGTTTTATTTTCCAAAGGAATCCAAACAGAGCTTGCTGGCCTAGGCATAGGGTGTCCTCCTACAAGGACTAAGTATTCTTCAATTTTCTCCTTGTATGGTCTATTTTCCGTTCAATACAGCTAGATTTCCACTGAGACCATAACATCATCTGTTTATGTATTCTGTCAAGTGTTCCCAAGACCTACTTCAATTGTTTTTCTAAGTGTAGGGCCTCTGCTGTAGGTCCTCAAATAAAGTGCGTGCAATATTGATCAAAGTCCTGCTCGCACTCCATGCGAGATTCAATATATTCCTATTAGATGGATACAAGCAGAGCTTGATCTTTAGCAGGATAAGCAAGCACTGTACTGCAGAAGACAATAGAGCTCAGTTGTTCTAAGTGGCTTAGTCTTTGGAGACCCATCTAAAAGTCACTGGGAGGATTAACAACATTTCCCCCCCCCCAATCCTTACAGTCAGCTGTGGTTATGGAGGCACACAGCATGATTTTGCTTACTACTTTCACTGCCCACAAATGTAACCAGGAGTTTTGGATGGGTATGTTGGCAACCTGCACACAATATTCTAGTTTTCTCTTCTTAACTTTGCAACTATCCAATTAACATTTTAACCTGTGCATGAAGACATTTTCAAATCAAGCTCAGCCATCAAGGCACTGTCACTCATTCGTTGCAGTTCGGATCCTTTCCCCGTTTGAGCGCCATTCACACTTAATAGCAACAGAAACCAACAAAGCTGCTCATTTTGTTAGAGTCAAGTTCTTAGATCTTTGATCACAACTTTAGGTTTCCATTGAAGCCTATAGGATTTCTGTTTTCACTACTTCATCCTTTTCAATAGCTTATTAGTGGCTTTTCCTTGATTTTTGAAGGTTTAATTCAAGTTTGTACTCCTGTGCAAATTTTCCCCTGCCACATTAATAATTATCTTTCACATCCACTACAGCTGAAAGAAGAAATACAGTGGATTTATGACAAAATCTAACCCAAGCTTATACAGAATCACATTAGCCAATTCATTGCCTGCATTATCCCTATTTCAGCTTCTTTCTTAGAAGAGCCAAATATTTTATTTAGGTTGGAATCAGGGTCCTGGCCTCCAACATCAATGAACTTTGAGGTAATAGTCTAAGTTATTTGTAGGCCCTTGGCTTTTTTAACAATCTGATCCCCCAAATGTGTGAAACATTAGTGCTTATTAGAATAATCCCAGTCAAAGCTGATAGCCCAGTTCATGGATAGGGCGATGGTCACTCTAGAGAATGTTCTCAGACACTGGCAGAACTGCAGGATACTGAAGATATTCATCATGGACCTTGGAAACAGAACTCTTCAGCGGGATACCAAACTATAGAGAAGAGAATAATGCGAGCTTTGGTGAATTTGGAGAAGCTAACTAGTTTCTGCTAGGAACACATCAAGAAATTCTCAAAGAATTTCTTTCTAAGTCTAAAAGCTGGCATCAGGATGACACAGGATCTCTATGCTGGGAGAACCATCACCCTTAATCTCATGTTGAATTCAATTGCCAATACAAAAGTCTCATTTTCTATCACTACATTCATGTGTTTCAGATAACTTCCACCAATGCTTAGCATTAACCAGTGAGTAACTGATTCACTATTAATACAGAATGGCAAAAAAACCCCTGTCATTTCCTGAGAAGTACAGTTTGATTTTAAATATCAGCATAGCTTGATTGAACAAAAAAGGAGCACTCATGCAATCAAGGTCTTAGTAAGCAACTAATTTGTACCCTGAAACATGAGGACTAGTAAGCATCCTGATATAACTGAATTTTACCGGTGTTCAAGCTTACTTAGAGCCATGTAGTGACAGCAGAGCTCACAAACTGCTGAAGTAAAAGTCAAATATTGACATCTCTAATTAATGAAAGATTCTTAGCCAAGACCAGCTCCAAGATTTGACAAAGAGACTCTAGAGAGAGTCCACATTCAGAAAACAACCTGGGACAAATAGAATGACTTTGAAAACAGAGAATATCTGTTCTCTGACTTTGAGTTAAACTGAATTGTATCTGTTGAGGAACTGGTCCATATGTTCGAGAGGTATTTTCCATCTCCAGCTATTATGATTCATACATAGATTGCTATTTCATTGCTACAGGGTAAATACATTTTAAATTAGACTATATAAAGAAGCTCTAAAGTTGCCATGACAGTTGCGGCAAAATGCCTTGTCGTTTCTCATTACAAAGCATAACCTATCTTTATAACCAAATTAGCTTTTTCAGCTATTCCCCCAAATGTAGCCTGCAGATCTATTTTTGTTGATCCACCAATTGTTTCTTTCAGATTTGCATGGTTAATTATCAAACTGGATGATCATCATTTAGATTATTAAAACAATCCATCAGCCAGCTTTGTTCTCTTTCATGTGAAAGATAGGAAAGGTGAAAGGTTTTAGAGAACTTTTTGTCAGAACCTTGTTTAGAAAGGCAGAAAAACAGTTCTATGCCACCAGCCTTTATTTGACCATCTTCCCTGGACACAGCTCAATGCCAGCTGTTTCTCCTCCAAAGGTTAGCCCTACTGGTCAGCTAATGTTTGCTCTGGAAAATCATCAACCACTTTGTTAGTGCAGCTTATGGTGGATCCAACCATGGTCTCTTGGTTGCACTTCCTTTCCAGGTTTAAGGCTTCAGGAGTATGAAAGATGAGAGGCACAAAGAGCAGAGTCCATCTGTTACTTCTAAATAATAGGACAGCAGGGCAAAAGTCTCCTAAAAATAAACTGTTCTGCTCCCACCTATCTTCCAATCTTTAAAAACATTGGAACACTGAAGAAATTGGGGGGAACATGGCAGCACACATGTAGGCTGTAACTTGTCATACTAATTATCTTTTACATCAAATTGACTGCATTAACCAGAAAAAAGAATTTTTAAAAAATCTCTATGAACTGTTCATTCCAAGAACAATTAAATCTAAAGCAAGAAGAATCATGACGAATTGCTGACAAGTGTTAAAACATCATCTGCTGGCAGCTTCTTTTTCTCTTAAGAAGATGTCATTGCAAAGTCAAAACCAAGAAGTCTACAATAGAAGATATCAAATGACACATTTAAAAGAACATGAGGCAAGATGTTCGTGTGTAAAATACTTTGTCAATCTTTGCTATTAGTCAACACGCACACAGCAGGGATGCTACAGACAGTGTAATGGAAAGACCCCACTGTAAGATTATGTGCTGCTTCAAACAATATTATCTGAAGTTTATCTGGCACGATCCGAACCTTGAGAAGAGTCAGGAATAATGTTGCTAGATGCAGCAAGGAGATAGTTTCCTTAAAAGACTCACAGATTTAAAGAGTTCTGAATTCAATCAATCCAATATAGAATTTTGTTAGATTTCAACTCTGTAGCTGTGTGAACAACAAAACTAATTAAACCTGATAGTGAATGTACACACGTCTTGCAGCTGATTGACTTTAGTTGAATTATTCCTTAAGCTCTGGGGTGAGCTCATCGCTTAACCAGAGAATCTGCACGGGAGAGAAAATCTAGCTTTGTTCTTGAAAAAACACAGACACCAACAAGTGAGTCTTTTGCCCCATTGTTAGGAAATCCATAACATCATTCTCCCCTGTGAACTGCCTGATAGCTAGTGAAGGGTGATCTCATGCTTTCCTTTGGTGTGGCATTACCAGCCTTTCTCTGCTGCTGTGCTCTTACAATTCACATAGAAACTTCACATCTCTAGAAGGTTCAAGAAACTTTCACCCTTCCCTTGCTTCGCCAAATTCAGTGAAAATAGACCAAGTTATAGGGACCAGTCAGCATTCACAGATAGAATATCAAGAAGCTTCATTCGCTAAGAAAAACAGGCAATAGAGTTATGGGAGGAACATTCCAGGAAGTTCTCAAATTGAGACTCTGCAGTTTTGAAGTGAGGTTTCTAAAAGAGGTAGGGCAGCTCTCAGTGACAATACAAGATGGGACACTGTGGTGGGTTGACCCTGGCTGGGTGCCTGGTGCCCACCAAAGCTGCTCTATCACTCCCCCTCCTCAACTGGACAGGGGAGAGAAAATACAGTGAAAGTCTTGAGGGTCGAGATAAGGACAGTTTAATAAAGCGAAAGCAAAGGTTGTGCGCAAAAAACAAAGGAAAACAAAAGATCTTATCCTGTACTTCCCATCAGCAGGCGATGTCTGGCCACTTCCTAGGAAGCAACGCTTCAGTACACATAGCAGTTGCTCTGGAAGACAAATGTAAATAACGAATGCCCCCATCTCCTCAGCCCTTTACTTAGTTTTTGTTGCTGAGCTGACATCATATGGTATGGAATAGCCCTGTGGTCAGTTTGGGTCAGCTGTCCTGGCTATGTCCACTCCCAAGATCTTGCCCAGCCCCAGCCTGCTGGTGATGAGAGGAAAATGTTAGAGAAACAGCCTTGATGCTGGGCCAGCACTGCTCAGTAGTAGCCAAAACACTGGTGTGTTATCAACACCTTCCTAGCTACCAATGCAGAGCACAGCACTGAGGCCTGCTATGGGGAGAATTAACTCCACCTCAGCCAGACCCAATACAATCTCCACCCCTTATTCCATACCATTTGCGTCATGCTCAGGCCTCACATAATGTAATACACATATCTTCTAACCATGCCATTGTATTTAATTCTCATTACTGAAATCCCTTCTTACCAACACTTACAACTGGAACTACATACTTAAACTACCTTCATACCCAACATACAGATTTATACATTCTCATTAACAACTATGCCCTGTCCTTTTTGGCACCCAACGTGAGGCATGAGGAATTCGAGATAAGGATAGTTATTGGGAGAGGTATAGGCAAAACATGGACTGAACACAGCTAGAGAGTGAAGAGCGGAACGACTGTGGCGAACTTATGTTGCGGTAATTGTGGTGAAGGGATGAGGGGTGGAATGTGCATAAATTGTCCACTTTTTGTCAGTGTTGCGATGATGTTGTTTTGATTTTAGTGTGAAGAATTCTTTTTTGTTGATGTGAGTGAAGTTTGTGAAGATTGGGTGATAAATGTGGATTTTAATGATAATTCTTAAGTGTGTAAAGCACAGAGGCAAGGGGTGGTATGCATTGGGTTTGCACGGCAAGGTTTTGGTAGTGGGAGGGCTACAGATTTGGCTTTTGTGATAAACTGCTGGAAGCTTCCCCTGTGTCTGATAGACCCCATGCCAGCTGGCTCCAAGATGGACCCACCACTGGCCAAGGATGAGCCCATCGGCAACAGTGGTAGCGCCTCTCGGATAACAGATTTAAGAAGGAAAAAAAAGTTGCTGCACACCAGAAGCTGCAGCTGGAGAGAGGAGTGAGAACATGTAAGAGAAACAACCCTGCAGACACCAAGGTCAGTGAAGAAGGATGGGGAGGAGGTGCTCCAGGTGCCAGAGCAGAGATTCCCCTACAGCCCGTGGGGAAGTCCATGGTGAGGCAGGCTGTCCCCCTGCAGCCCACGGAGGTCCACGGTGGAGCAGATATCCACCTGCAGCCCATGGAGGACCCCACAGTGGAGCAGGTGGGTACCCAAAGGAGGCTGTGACCCCGTGGGAAGCCCAGGCTGGAGCAGGCTCCTGGCAGGACCTGCGGATCTGTGGAGAGAGGAGCCCACACTGGAGCAGGTTTTCTGGCAGGACTTGTGACCCCGTGGGGGACCCACGTTGGAGCAGTGTGCTCCTGAAGGACTGCACACCGTGGAAGGGACCCATGCCGGAGCAGTTCAGGAAGAACTGCAGCCCGTGGGAAGGACCCACGTTGGAGAAGTCTGTGGAAGATTGTCTTCCATGGGAGGGACCCCATGCTGGAGCAGGGGAAGAGTGTGATGAGTTCTGTCCCTGAGGAGGAAGGAGCACCAGAGACATGTGACGAACCGACCGCAACCCCCATTCCCCATCCCCCTGTGCTACTTGCGGGCAGTAGGTATAGAATTCAGGAGTGAAGCTGTGCCCAGGAAGAAGGGAGGGGTGGGGGGGAAGGTGGTTTTAAGATTTGATTTTATTTCTCATTACCCTACTCTGGTTCACTGGTAATAAATTAAATTAATTTTCCCCAAGTCGAGTCTGGTTTTGCCCGTGATGGTAATCGGTGAGTGATCTCTCCCTGTCCTTATCTCAATTCATGAGCCTTTTGTTATATTTTCTCTCGCCTGTCCAGCTGAGGAGGGGACTGATAAAGCAGATTTGGTGTGCACCTGGTGTCCAGCCAGGGTCAACCCACCACAGACGCAGGGAAAATTTTTACTTCATTGGTTTAAAATTAATAGAACCCTTTTGGTTTCAGTCTTTTTTAATCTTATAAAATTCTCCTTCTAGAAAAAGATAGTTCTGAGTGACAAAGTAAGTGCATCTGACAGATTCTTTTTGGAAATGTTTCATGTCTATGGAAGTCATCACAAATGCTGTTACTTCCCCTCATTCCCAGCATGCACACTTCTCTAGGCAAACATGAGCACACTGAGCAGACACTTAACATAATACACTCATTTGGTATTTTTCATCAAAAATAATTACATAACAAGTGAATAGAGTAAAAAAGTTAGCTGGTCTAGAAAATATCCTATTATGGCAGCTGTTTAGAAACATCATTTTGAACAAAAGCTTGTTTCCCTGCATGCTGATTTTAAGATTAGCTGGGCTATCAATGGAATCTTCTGAACCTCAACTTGGAATTGCAATGAAATACCAATGTTATGTCTGTCTGAGTAATGATGACAAAGGAAAGCTGTTATATTTTCCTCTCACACTTGTAGAAGAGAAAACACAATACTGGGTCTTAGAAGAGTCCTCTTATGTTATTCCATAACCATTACACCTAAAGTTTCATGTTTATAGACCATAATCAGAAGAAATCTAACATAATTAATTTACCCAGACTTAGGTCATCATAACTTCTGCAAAGCATGGACTCTCCAGACTTTAAAGTATTGTAATTTAGACTCATGTAGTTGTTGTGTAATGGGATTAATGCCCAAATCCCATGTTTGGTGAGGGATATGTATCTAATCCACAGAGTGGTCTAGAGGAACCAGTTACATAGATTGTAGAGGACAGTTAACCTGCATTTTGTCATTTACACTAACCCACAAAGCATAAGCCCTGCTTTTAAATATAAAAAAAAAAAAAAATAGTTTTATATAGTTTCTTTCTAAAGATACACAACTGCTAACATAGCAGGATGAAGACTACTGATGCTATCAGATACAAGGTGTTTCTCCACAAGCAGTAAGAGAAAGAAAGGCGTTAGACCTTATCTATGCTATTGGTTCCCTCCAGGCACAGGGTCTCATGCTGCTTGCAGCTTAGGAAACAGCTTTACATTCAGTTCAGTAGGCTGCTTGGTAATTTTGCCAACACAACAGGTAGCATACCTGGATGAACAACCTCTGAATAACACTATGAACATTTACTCATATTCTGCCACTGACCAGAAGAAATCAGTTTCCCTTTTTAGTTCCCTTCTTACTTTGCTTTAAAATGTCTTAGCTTTTCAAAGCTAAGTTTATGCTGTACTTCGCTTGGCAACAGATACAACAGCTCCAGAGCCTCATTTGGCTGAGTTATCTTCATACAATAAAAGTAGCTTACACATCTTGTTGTACCTATGCATTTAACTGAGTAGCCAACCCAGTGTGCCACACTCTCTTGTTACTTGCATAGCAGTCACAGAGATTAACAGATCTCCTCTGCCCTTGCCAATGACCTTGGTGAAGCTGGGTTTGTCAGCGCGGGCTGCAGATTCCCATTGTTTCAGAAAACAGATGCCAGGTTCAATATTCCCTTACGATGGCTTACCAAAAGCAACATGCTAGAAGCAGTGGCCCACAGATTTTACTGAGGAAGTGTCAAACTTTGGAGTCAAGCAGAGCCTTTAACACTGGCTTTCCAGCTGATGGGAAGAAACCAGCAACCTCTAGCAGAAGAAATGAGCAAGTGCTATGAGAGGTGAGACACAGAAGAAAAACAGTGTCTATTAGTCAGGGTTGCACTTGGCTTGGCTACCTACTACATGGGTCAGTCTTTATTAATAGCCAACAAAATCCCACAAAGATATAATGTGCATAACATGACATATACTATGGATGTAATAAGAGCAGCAAACTTGGAGTACTGATGACAGATATTTGATTTTTCCAATCCTTCAGTGAACTTAGAAGGGTAATAATTCTTTTATACATCATGCCTTGCAATGAGTATTTAACTAGCTAAACATGCTTCTGCAAGGCACTGCCTCACCTCAAATTCAAGTTTAATGCATTATCTAAGGCAAGCCTAACAGAAGTTTGTTGAAATTCAGTGAGTCCACTCAACAACATATCAAAAAAACCCTTCAGGAATTCAGGTTTTTTCATTCCATATTTGATTTTATTCCATGTGCTTATCCAAAGATGATTTAAAAACAAATGTAACTAGGATCAAAGTGCAATAAGAACCAAGTTCAAATGTTGTAAAACTATAATGATGTATGGTGTAGAGTTATGTATAGTTCTGAAAAGATGTATGATGGAAAGGAGGTATTTAGGGATTTTATACTCCATTTATTGCAAAACTGACAAATTTCCCTCATTAACTCTGATTAAGCCCACTGAATTTTGCTACAGTTCTTTGGTTATACGCCAAGTGCCAGGAGGCAGTAACATATTTCTGTGGCTTGGGTTGTCTGGTCTGTTTTTGGAAAGTTGCCAGATCTCATTTGACCTTTATAATAAGGTTTAACCCTAGTAGTTGGACTAAGTCACTCTCATTTAGATGAGCAGACTGGTGCAGCTCAAACCTAGGTCAACAGTGAAGGAATGTTGTTGCCATTTGACAGCTGTTCAGTGGCTTCTGGGAAAATTGTTGGTGTTCTCAGTACATTTTCTAGTGGACAGGCACTTAACCTCAAGTTTACTGCCACAGTTTGCAGTGCTCAGCGGAAAGGCAAACGGCTGAGTCATCAGGGAGACAGTGACTTTCTCAGTACTGACTTTCTCCAAGTCAGACTTGAGGCACTGAAGGGAAAAAACCCAAAAGAAGATTCAAACCAGCTGAATACGGGAATCTTTACAGTATTTAGAGCTAGGTATCTTCCACCAGTTTACCAGAAAAGTCACTTCACAGGAATGGATCTTCTGAGTCATTGCTAACAAGTGCTCCAATAACCGTTGTGTTCAGGTAACATGCCAAGTCCCATAATGGCTCACCATTACCCATCTCCCTGCTCTAACAAGTGATGAATTCCACCTGCAGGTCCCTGTTATTCTGGACACAAGCAACAATACCAACTACTGCTAGCAGCCATGCCTGGAATGGCTTCTTAAAACTAAATAAATGCTCTACTCATACTGAATGATTGATCACAAGGTTCATTTTGACCTCATGCACTGTGAAAGAGACTATTGAACTGACAACTATGTTTAATTATCTGCTTATCAACACCTTACTGCCCCAACACAAATATAGGAAGAACACAAGGACAAAAACAAGGCAAGGGGAAAGCAGGGACAAACACACAGATAACAGGGAGGAAGCAAGAGCTCCAAGTTACATATACTGAAATCTCTGACCTGGAATTCAATGAAACAGTTGCCACCGTAAAGCTGGAATATCATGCTTCCTAGTTTCTGTCTTCTTGACTGGTATTTTCATCATCTCAATCACGAAGAAGTGGTATTATAAACTATCACATGGAGTGGTAGAAGAGTTGGCCTGTTTAAAATTTAGATCCTACACTGCATGTTTGTCAACATCCCCTGTCTGTTCTGATTCCTCTAAGAAAACTGCTTACCACTGGGTACTAAAATATAGTACTTATCTCTTTAAATATAGAGCAGGAGATTGAAGAAAAAACACTGATTAAGTCTGACCTTAATTAAGGCACTGATGCCAAGTTCAGCAATGGACAAAGCTTTGACTATCTGCAAGAAAGCAAGAAGCTTGTGTTGCCAACACCAGAGAGCCAGAGCAATAATTCTGTAACAAAGTGGCAAAGGAGCCAGACAGAGGAACATTATGGAAGTTTAGCTGAGAGTCTTCCTGTCCCGTGGCCCATTGGACACCGTTTCACTTTCTGCATTTTTACTTCATTAGCTCGTAAGCTAATGTCTTGCTAATAGATATGGGGAGGGGAACGATGCTGAAATGTTCTATATTATTTTTAACAGCATTTAAGACACTCCAAGTATTCTGCAGGCTCATTTAGCACCTAATACTATAGATGCATTCATATATTTCTAGAAAGTAATATAATCTAAGCATCTCTAAAGATACTTCTGCTAACAACCCTTGTGCAAGAGACCTGGAATATTGTCACAAAGGTGCCAGCCAACAGTGGGGGCCAAATGAATTGTGGGACCTGACCAGCACCCTCGTGTGCCCACAAGCAAGAAAAGACAGCTTCAGTCCTTCAGGGGGGAGCTATCACTGTCTTCCACTTGCATATCAAGTGGATTTATTTGTGAGATACGTTTCGGTGCTACCCACTTTTTGCCTCTCATAAACAGTAGGACACAAGCAAGTTAAGAGGATTGTTTTCCCATTCTCCTTTCTTTTAGGACACTTCATGTACAGTTTCTTTCAATGCCTCAACCTCAAGCTAGTGTCTGAAATACTATGTTTCTTCTGTTTTTCTAAGGAACAAATAAAATTTTTTTTTCCTTCATTTTTACATCTTCTTTGGCTATACCACCCCAATAGCTCCTAGCACTTAGTTCTCAAGTCATTACTAGTAATGATTGAATTGTTGATGTTAAAACTGCTTCTAAAGACAGCTGAGCTTCAATAGAGTGCCTTGGGTCCCACCCTGCCTGTGTACTTATGATTCCTAAGGAGATACAGACTGTCTCACACATGGATATGCCATCACTGTAAGACACTCTGCTTTGGCTGCCCTCCCACTCAGCAAAAGCAGCATCATGTTGGAAATCAGCTATATCATCATGCCTGATAAAGTGCCACTTCCTCCTTCATTTTCATCAGCAGTAAGAGCCAGTTGCACTTCAGGAAGCACACACAGTTTTCAGAGTACCACAGAAGGACTAAGTTCACTTCAGAGCTTCTCACAAAATTGCTTCAGACTTCTTCACGCATCAAATGATGCCACTAGCCAAGAACAGCAGCGCAGGCAATTTCAGCTCATTAGCGTCAGTTTGTATCTTCCCCTTGATTCCATCCCTTAAGCCAGTTTAGTGCATCTGAAGGCAGTAAGGTCCAACACAGCTCTGTGGATGCCAGTTCAGAAACTGAGATTTGGTTTGGCTTCCCTGCCTACCCCCCAATCCTTTAATTAAATAGATTAATTCCTTGGCTCCAAAAAAGATCAACCTTTTAGACTATTGGCTTCTTATTCTGACATTGAGAAAGTGGAGTGCTTGAAACAAGCTAGCTTGAAGCAGGTAGTAATGCCTTTTTCCCAGGGCAGTCAGAAGGAACCTCTTAATCAAGTTATAAAGAAGCCTCCCCTGCAACAAGTCACTTTCTCAGGCNTGAGTTAATAGGAACTTATTAAAAACCTTCCCCAGGTAGCATATTTGAGATAGATAAACATGCTTCATCTTATCCAGTACAACATATAAGCATGTCTAGGTAGCACAAAGCAAAATAAGTCAGTGAAAAATGTGTCCTT
>VYZV01018684.1:10965-37983 GCA_013401275.1 Pandion haliaetus
AGAGGAAATGGCCTGAAGTTGCAGCAGGGGAGGTTTAGATCGGATATTAGGAAATTTCTTTACTGAAAGGGTTGTCAGACATTGGAACAGGCTGCCCAAGGAAGCCGTTGACTCATCATCTGTGGAGGTATTTGCAAGACGTGTACCTGTGGCAAATAGGGACATAGTTTAGTGGCGGACTTGGCAGTGCTAGGTTAACTGTTGGACCTGATGATCTTAAAGGCTTTTTCCAACCTAATCAATTCTATAATTTTGTGATTAGATATATCCCACCCTCCCCCCCAAACAACCTTTGCAGGCATCCAGTTAATGTAACCAGAAATTGCCTACGTCAGTCCTCATGTTCAAGGTACACAAGGATAACCCCTGAAGACTAGCACCGCTTTCCTTGAAAGAGAATACACTATAAAAAAAATATAGTCCTCCACATGCTTTTCTCTCTGAGAAAAGGTGGAAGAAGAGGCGAACAAAACAGCAGACACCAATCACATTATTTGAAGTATTACAGGAAAACTGATGGAGTCTACAGCGATGAGAGTGGTAAAAGGACCTCTAGGCGTGAGCTACCCAGCTTAGCAGTTCTACGGCACGTGTGTATGTGCACAATGAGATTCTCTGCACCTTGAAGAAGTAGAAAGTAGAGGAGCCGTCCAGCGTCCCAAACTCAAGCTTTCTTTGCTTCACAAGATCTTCGAAAGTCTGGATTGGGAGCTGCTCGCTGCCAGAGCTCAGCAGAGCGGTGAAGTTGGCGATGTAGGCAGCCAGCAAGGCGATGGTGAACAGCCACCAGACAGCAGCGATGACCCGCACAGAGAGCGCTTTGGGCCGAGGGGTGACACCTGCATGACCAGAGGAGCCGATAAAACATATGGGAGGTGATGTACTGCGAGAGGAGAGCAAAGAACGTTAGATCCATGAGCCTGAGTTAGGCTTCCCCCTAAACAAAGGCCAAACTGCAAAACTTGCCCTGCAGCTGCTTCATGCGTTAGCCTGAAAAGACCTACTATGGCTGGTTTGAACTGCATCAATATTGCACGCAATGCAGAGTTGAAGCAACGTCAGTGCCCAAAAGCAACATCGAACAACTCCACTCTACAAAAGCACCAGTGCGATGGTTAGCTTGACGTTCCCTACAGCAGCTGTTACAGCAGAAAATACACCTTCCTCAACTGAAGCCAGCCATCTGTATAATTCCAAGTCTGCAGTCAAAACTCCCTAAACGGGCAGTTTTAGGGCTGCCAAGTGTCCCTGTTGGAACATCTTTTCCCCCAACAGGATAGCACACCAGTGTTACACACAGACGAGAGGTGGCTATACAATCAGCTTAAAAAACCATACTGCTCCCCGAGCTGCTTTGTTGCAGTCCTCCCAGCTCACCTTGCAGGGCAAGTGCTCCTGCTCCAAACCAGAGGCTGTTTAAGAAGGTAAAGTGGTTCTCTTCATTCTTTGGCTCGTTCCATTCACAGGGGCTCAGTCTGTGGGAAAATGACGGGATAAAACCAGACATTTGGGGGGGGGGAAATTATAAATAATCCTGCAGCGTGACTACAGCAGTGCAGAGAGCCTGGAAATGCCCTCTCCTCCCACGGTAACTCCTCCTCCACCTGAGTTCCGGTTTAACCAATGCAGAGGAAAGCACTCCTGCTCAATGCCTCAAGTAGTTTGCCACAGTGATGGGTCAGGGGCTCCAGTCACAGGTTTGCCAGACACTTTCTTCCTGAGCCATTGCACAATTTAGTCTCCCTGGACCACCTGAGTGGCAATATTGGCTCCGTTCCGTAACATCAGACTGAAGGCTGCTCCTTGGAGCAAATCCTTACCTATAAAGACTGTGCATAAAACTAGAAAAGCAGCAATAGAGCTTCTGTTCAAGACCGCAGCTGCAGAGAGCATTAGTGCAGCCTAGTCAAGAAAGGGGGAGAAAGCTGAATCTCCTGGGAAGGGAGTGGAGTGGTGGCGGAGAGAACCTCTTCCGTAAGCCAGTGCAGGTACAGTGCATAAAAACACACCAGCAGAGAGGCTTGCACGACAGAACATGGTCATAGTTCAAACCAAACCCTGATAAAAGTGAAGAAGAAGAGCTGAAGTACAAACGCGCAGTCCTTTTAGCAACCCTAGGTAATCCACATCAAGAGATATGGTGCTCTACTTGGGGAGAACCTACTCTTAATACTGTCTTAATCTGACATGACCTAAGCTTTACTAGCCCTGGTTCTGGAGCTGTACAGAAGATTCCTCAAAGCAAAATGCTCCCTGGTACTTTCTTTAAAACTGAGATCTCTTCGTAGCTGAGAAAGCGGTTGACTTGAGCAAAAACTGTGAAACAAATTCATTTATACCTGGCAACAAGAAAGAGGCAGAAGCACGTCAGCACATAAGCAAATAAAAGGCCGGTCCAGGTCTCCTTACTGAAGGGAGCCAGGAAGTGGAAGAAAGACATCTCCTGAGAGACGGTGTCTTTTCGAAGCAAGATTCCAATCCCAGTCTGCAGGAATGGCGTGGTGAAGGAGACCACCTCTTCCCTTGCTGACGTGACTGTCAACGGAGCCACTGCGATGTCTGCTTCCTGTAAGATGGAGATAAAAAAAAAAAAAAAAAAAAANCACCCTACCTACCTGAAGATTTCTGTCACCCAAATAGAATGCTTCCCAGGCTGAGTGGGCACGTATCTACGTGTCAAATCACTTCTCTGAGTCAACAGACAGCTATCAGCTTAGACTGTGAGCTCCAAGAAATAGGACAGTTTTCCATTTTGCATTGTTCTTAATGGGGTGCTGGTTGGTATCTGGCGCTTCTGGTTTCCTGCTACAGCATCACACACACAAGCTGAGGCTGTGCACCGTGAACCGCATCGGGTTTGTTTACCAAAAACAGAAGGCATGTTCCTTTCTGTTTCTGGCTGCAGCAGCTACAGGACCGACAGCTGGACACAGTACTGACTTCAGAGGAGCAAAGAAGGTTTAGTTCAAATGTCACCAACAGATGACAGAACGCTAGCCATAGGGAATGGCACCTGATGGGGTAAGATGTGCATTCAAGCATCTCCTTGAAGAGTCTTAAGGGATTACCATTCCGAAAGAGACAAGTTTCACCCAGTGGTTAAGTTCAAGGTAAGTTTTCCTTAAAGCCATTATCTTTGTTTCGTTAGTGAGCCAAGATGTCTGTACAGTCTCTCAGACTACAAAGAAACACTGGGTGGCCTCTGAGACAAGTCAAGCGCTGCACCAGGAGCGCCTTGTCATAACAATGATTTCCCGCTTACGGCCACTGTCTCCTCGTTCCTTAGTTTCCATGTTTGTAGGCCAAAACCAACTACAAGTCTTGCTATTCATTAGTTCTACACAACAGGCAGGATGACTCCAAGTTGCGCAGCCCCTGAGCGAATCCTAATGAAGTCCGAGAGCTGCTAGCACTGTTCTTTCCTTCTAGAGCTGCAGTTTGTCAAAAATAAATTGAAAATTACCTGTCTCAAAATTTCACCAACCATCCCTGTCCAGTTCCCGTTGGAAGAGACGGCACCGTACTGCCCATCGCTCACCACCTTCACCTTGTAGCTGAAGTGAAGCATTGCAGCAAGTGCTTTCAGCAGATCAATGCAGTATCCCTCCAGTTCTGCACTTCTTACCATGACGTAAGGATCTTCCTGCATATTGAGGGAAAAATACACAATTACATGCTCCCACACAGTCTGCGGTGCAACTGATTGTGAATTAAACCGTTTACTTGGCAAACCCTCCCCAAAGACCTCTATCCATGTTATTGGGGGGACAACATTTCCAAACTTGAAAGATATTCACTGGAGTCATGTGCCACCACTAGTCAAAGACCACAGCTTCAGCAGGGCAGTCTTCACAGAGCAGTGATCTATAGAAGCGTACGCCCAGTCCATTTTGTGGGCTGACTTTGATAGCCCTCGAATCCTCCCATTGTAAACTCCAGACAGCTGCACCTCTACACCACTGAGCCAGCGCTCCAAAAACACTCTGTGATGAACGGGGATGTCGGTGTCAAAGATAGCCCCCAAAACCACCTGCAAATANCTAGAAATAAGGGGGGGAAAAAAAAAAAAAAAAAAGGCAAAGTGTAATTCCAGCTATCTCCCAGCCGCTATCAGTGTTGTGTCACTGCCTTACCAGGATTGTTGTGACAGTCAAAGTTGGAAGACCCTCTTCTGGTCCCCTTGAGTCAGTGCCCTGCAAATCAAAAAGTGAAGAAGAAATAATTGGATTTCGAAGTTCCATACATGGCCCCACTTAGCTAGGGCTTACATTGTAACTTGGGGTGGGTGTCGGGGGGTGTGTGTGCATGTGTGAAACCAGCTATAAATCTGCCCCGTAAGATGCAGCAATCTCACCGCCATTGTTGTTTAACAGTAATTAAGTCACAAGCATTTCAGTTTATTGCGTGTTGCCAGCATACTTGGTTCAAATAAAAATCACTTTAAATGCTGTCACAATCCTTCAGATACACAGTGCATACAGTCTTCCAAAGAGATCAATTCACGTGGCAGACAAAACAATTAGCAGCCAATTAAGGTCTTATTAGAGAGCAATCCCAGGAGACACAGAAGAGTAGGAAACCTGAGAGGAGGAGGAGGAGGAGGAGGAGAGGAAACATGGATTCACTTCTGCACAGAACGCTGAATTCAAGAGTATGTCTTCCAGCTTTACAGTCATACAACTCGAGGTGATTTCTGATCAGTACTACTTCAGAAGAGTTCAAGCTTTTGCCTGTAAAGCAGCTTAATTCTGTAAGTTTTGTTGGTCTTAAATGTATCCCTTTATTCTGAACAGTGATGTTTCTAGGCAGAGTGAGAGAGCATGGGTGTTGTATACATGTGCGTGCATGTATATATATATATATATATATAATGTACGTACATATGCAGTACAAGATCTGCAAAAGAAGCTCCAGTTCTTCCAGGAGCCGAACGATCTCCTTTCAATTCTCTCTTTGCAAAGGAAGGATTTGAGGGATGAGCTTTGTCTTTGAAGCTGTGATCAGAAGCTACCTAATGCAGAGTGTTCTGGAAGCAATGTTGTTATTGCCAGATAAGCTACAATTTGCTCTTACACAAAAGCAAAAAAGTCACATTGCTTTTCAGGTCAGTTTAAAACATTTATGCTTACTGAACAAGAGGATGAATAAAACAAAAGACAAATAAATCCTGGCCTATCCCTCTTACTTGGCTTCACCCACTAGTTACTGAAGGTCAAAGGGGTTCTTAAAAAAAAAAAATCTCAACATCACACGGTAACTTTTGGAAATACACCAGAAGAGTATTTTATTGGGCAAAAGCTGCAGGGTTTCGGTAGCAGGAGGGTGGGTAGGGGTGCCACAGGGGTGACGTCTGCAGGAAGTCAGAAACTGCCCGGTGCTGGACACGGCCATTTCAAGGTGGCTTAGAAATGGACAAAACAGACCCACAGTGCAACAAACCTGAATGAATCAGACAAGGTTAAAGACGTTTTTTGCATAGGCACCATAAAAAGGGGTGGTAACTGCTGCAAGAGAGACATCGCTAGAGCAGGAAGAGACACTGAAGACAGTATCAAGTCAGGAGAGTTGCCCAAGCAGGGGCAAAGGAGAAATAAAAACACTACCAGAGCAGGAGGGACAGCAGAGTGGGAGAAGGGCCAAAGAAGAAAAGCCACCCCAAGCGAGAGCAGAAGCACAAGAGCTGCCCCAAGGAGGGACAGAGAGGAGATGCAGGAGGAGGTACAACCGTAACAGGGCTGCAGTCAGTGGAGGAACCTGCGCAGGAGTAATTGAGTAGGAACCACAAAATATTGACCCCAATCTGCTGTGCCACCTTGTTGCCTCACCAAAGGGACTGAGTATAAAATGCGTGCAATGAGGGGACTGGAGACCAGGAAGAAGGGAGAACAAGAGAGGAATTGTGTTTCTCTGGAGTTTTTTGTTTGCTTGTGTTTATTTCTCAATGCTGGAATCAACAATTGGAGGTTTATGCCAATTGAAACTGATTGAAATTCCGTTACTTTCCCAAAAACTCTCTTTTAGGCACATGACAGGCATCCAGCATGCTTTGAGATTGAGAAACGAGCTGAGGTTCACGTGATACAAGTTCTGTCTCTACTTATGCCATTTGGACAATTAATTTCATTTCCCCGTGTTACCGTAACCAACTCTCCCATCATTTTTTATTGGAAAGTCTTTACGACAAATGCCGTCCTGCATTAAGTGGATATATACGTGTTCTAGCAGGTTAGATTTTAAGTGGCATCTGCCATCTTTCTTCTAAAGCCTGAGGAATTACGTCCCACACAGACCCTTTCTATGTCAAGTGCAAGCTTTTGGAAATAAAACACGCATCCTAAGAACTAATAAAGGTGTATCTGCATGTTCGTGTGTCTGAATTTTCTTTGATGTTAAGAAGTTTATAAAGATCATAAATGACACAGTAATTCTGAGGTTTAAATTCTATAAGCCATGAAGACAGGGCTATAGGCAGATTCTTCCCTGGGGCATGACTGAATTTTGAATTCTGGGCAAAAGATTGAGTAAAAAAAAGCATAGACGCACAGACTTAGGTATGGCCATCACTAGCCATGAAAAGTACATTTAAAATAATAACTCTTCACAGATTAAAAGCACGGCACGCTATGACCACATCTATTTCTGAATTTAAAATGTAAGACCTTTTGCACATACGCCTTCGTTGGTAGCTCTGCACGGATGAACATAAACATACCTTACTCACAGCATCATCATTCCTTGTCGTTCCTGAAAGAGTACAACAACAAAATCAATTTCTTGCAGGGCTTACGTTTACAGCTCCTTAAAAGTGAAGTTTCATACCCTCATTTCATATTGCACTTAAATAAACAGAATGATTATCCTTGACTCACGAGCTCATAGTGCAGTCGGCTTGCAGCAGTTTTGTCAGGTTTGTTTCCTCATTCACAGCCCAGTATTCGTGAAACAAGCAGAAGTAGACACCGCCAGATCCAGGCTGCAGAAGGTTCTAATTGTAACTTAATGATTACAGCTGTCACTCACACATTGAGGAATAGGCTGCAGAGTCAATTACCTTATTTCCTTATCGCCCTCCCTGACAAGGTGAAAAGCCAGCTCTCCTGCTACTTCACACAACTAAGATTTCCCCCTAACTCCTGCAAAACCTTGTCTATATCCCTAAGAGCCCTGTAAACAACCACAAGTTCATCACCATTAAGTTCCAAGACAGTCGGTTTTCTTGTTCTTCCCTTCCCCTTACTAATGATAGGTTCCTACTGTCAAAACAGCCAAAGGGGTTGCAACCACTGGGGTAGAAACCTTTCTCCACCATGTCCTACTCCGTTCCCCCCTCAGATTATAAGCACCCTGACTTTTCATTCCTGCAAAGATAAAAACCTCCAAAAGGGCCATGACCAAAACCACGAACCGACAGTGACAGCACTAAAAGAGGGACTGGGAAGCCCATCTTGTGTTGCCTGTTCTATGTATCCCATCAAGGAATAGAGAGTAAGGGAAGTACATAAAATGGACAAAGAACTGACACAGAGTTCAAGTGCGATGAGAGCCAGTGCAACCCTGTAGATAGCATTGGCGTAAACACCAAATGTCAAATTGTCAAATCCGCTATTGACCTTTTCTGTACTACTTCTCCTTCCTATGCCTCAGTTTCCCATTTGTAAAAGCAAGGTAATGATACTCCCCTCTTTGGTAAAAACACCAAGATCCACCCATAAAAGTACTATTATTGAGGTTAGTCATTCTTCTGGGTTCTACTCTCCGCTCTGCTGTGTGACTTTTAACAAGACCTATTAAATTATTTGATCCACAGCTTCCCTCTTCATAATACTCAGGAGAATACCTCAGTCCCACCCCAGCTGCAAGAGACCTAAACTACAATGATTGAGATGCAGAATTAAAACCACAGTTGTGTCAATATGTGACTCACTAAGTGCCCAGGATGTTTTTTCTAGAATGTGCACAGCATTGCTCCTTGGAATCAAAGAATTCACAGCGCAAAAGCCAAAAAATCCCCCAAGAGAAAACAAAAAAATTAGGGTGTTTTCACTCTTTCAAGCAAAAGCTGTGAGTTTTTCATGAAATATAACAACATATTCATTCATTATGTGTTATTCGTTCTTTGGTTCTGCATTTTCTGGCCTTGTGCTGAATTCTACATTATTGTAAAACAAAACCTGTTTTTTCCCTCTCCACTATAGTTCTCCATGGGAGCTGGAAATCTTCACAAAGGAGTTCTCTTGTCTCCCTTTAGAAGCTCATTAAAGCCAGTAAAAGCTTTTTGAGGCTCCTTTTTGAAGACCTGCTAGGGTTTCTTGGAAGAAAACAGTCTGTACTGAGGGCTTCAGCTCCCCTGCAGTGGCACTGGATGCAGCTGTTCAAAGCCCCATTGTAGGAAACTCCTGAAAGGACCATAAGTAATCAAGTTGCAGCACTAACTCAAAGTTCATTGCAGTGACACTGCTCAGAAGCCAAGTCCTCATTGTGAGAATCCTCTGTGAGACTCGACAAAAACATAAGACAAAGAAAAGAGCCTCATCCCTCCACTCCCGCTCCCCACAGGCTGGTGGTTGCAAGAAATTACTGTGGCTGCAAAAATCAGCCTTGTCCTTACCCCTTCTACTCTGAGCATGCCCAGCCTTCTAATGGGAGATGGCTCCCTGCTTAACTTCTTGTGAAAAAACTTGTAGCACTCTTAAGAACTGGCCAACCTCACCCCAGCTTCATACCCCATCCTTCCTCTCTAGGCTAGATTGCATCCCTTGCCAGCATCTCCCCTTTCACAGCTTGTGACCAGGAGAGGTAGCTGAACTAAAAGACGAGGCAATGGGTCAGGTGGGTTGCAGTTCTGGAGTACACTGGGACATTCAGGATGAGGGAATTCTCAGTATGAGAGAATTTGACCATCGTCACAGAAGCAAACAGCTTAAGTATCTGTAACCTGAGGTGAACTGCTCCTACCACAGCTATGCAGTTACCAGCTCGGGGTAGACAGGCGATGGGTGCGTGAGATGGACAGCAGAGACAGCAGAGGAAGTGAAGTTCCTCTCCCAACCCTCTAAACAGAGAGCCAATTTTTATCTCCGAGTAATTTTGCAAGGTCAAGCTGCTCCTTAGCCTGAGCCTGGACTCCAGGCATAGCACACCAAAAAGCCACAATAAGATCAAAACAATAGCATTTGCTGTTCAGTTGCAAAAGCAAGCTCCCCAACTCCTCACACTGAGAGCAAAGTGTGACCCAACTGGCTGATTGCTGTGCAGAAGTCCCCGGCAGGCCCCTACTACAGTCCCTTAGGAACTTCAGGGGGAAGGTAGTGTTACCCTTTGTCTACAAAAAGTCTGGACACTCACAGGGCTGACAACTTCAATGCGCTAAATCCCCTCTTCTTCCCAAAACATGCCGTGAGCAAAGGGGCTAAACAAGTAACATGGAAAACATTACTCACAGAAGAACAAGTTAATCGGCGTATCTTGCTGCAATTCAAGGGACGACAGACTCAAAAGAGCGCAGCTTTAACCACAATAATGGTGTTCGAGGACACCTAACCACCCTTTTTCTAGGCTTTCTCAATCTTCCCTGATCTCTGTCATCTGAGTTACAACTATAGCAGCAAAACCACTGTGTAACAGCACTCATGATAGAGTCACAATCACAAGCTGTTAACAGCAAGGTAGGCCCTGGTGATGTCTTAATAACCAATTCGAAAGGAAAGTCTTAGATTAAGGCAAAATCCTGTAAGCACTAGCAGTTAAAGACTGAAAGAATTAACACTTTGCAAGGAACAACAAAACCAGATTTGGATGCAGCCAGCATTTTTGGATCATTTTTCTCACCTGTCTGGCTCGATTCTCTCAGGAGCAGCATGGTTGCAATCACGTAGAACATGAAGTGAAGACCCTTGTCCATTGGAGCAGAAATATCCACTGTCTAAAGGAAACTTCCTGCTAGAGATGAAAGGCAAGTAGTTAAAGCTGGTTGTACAGTTCCTCATTGCTGGGTTAACATCAGCATGTCCTGAGTTTTCTGCACCTCATTCTGAAGAGTCCCAATTCAAACAAAGGTCTCCAGGTGAAAACACGGTCACTTCTGAGGCTAGCCATAACAAATACTAAAGAAAACGTTCTGGTGAACACTTCACTACAGCAAAAAGGATGTGACAAACCTATACAGTGGAGGTATCCACTGGTTGTTGCACTGTTTTTCTTCCAGTCAGCTCTCCACAAAGGAAGGAGAGGTGTGCCACGATCAGTGTGCTGGCTCTGGAGAGAGGCAGCTGTAGGTACGTGCAGTAACGAGGGGCTCACACCCATGGGTTCCCGGGAAAGGGAAAGGACTGAAGCAGGCTGCTCCTAAGTACTAGGTCCTTACACTCCGAGAAATGGGAAGGTGCTGTAAAAGAAATTTCGGTAGCCAGCTGAGGCACTAATAAACCAACCCCCTCCAGGAGGTTCTCATTTGGGGGGCTTAAAAGCAAAACGTTAATTTCACTTTCCATTTGGGTTGCAGAAAGTAAGGGTGTTTGTTTCATTTGCACCAAAATGATCTGAAACAAAGCTGTTTCACCCTGCATCAAGAGATGTGAGAAATTGTTTCTGAAGCCCTCTCTTGCCTCAACCTCCCACTCTTAACTGAACAAGGCAAAAGGGGTAGGGGGGAAGAGTGTGAAAAACGGCATGTTTAGTAATTTTTTTCATTTCAAACTTTGCAATGAAATTTCTGCATGGCTTGAAATAATTGTACATTTGTCATTGTAAAACAGCAACAGAACTATTAAAAATAATCAATGCCAGGTTAGATTAAGTCTCAAACTGCTGCAATATTTTTGATTGAATTTGTCATCATAGTATCAAACAAGGTTTAGGACACCATTAGCCCAGAAGCTATAAAAAACGTATTAAAAATGCCAAAGAAAACTTACCATTTAGGAGACTCTGTAGGCAAAAAAAATCCTACATACAGTATTACTTGCTTCTGACTGATGCTCAGAAAACACTGGCTTCAGTTAACCTTAGCTCATCAACTTTTACAAAATTTTCTCCAAACCTGCACTCCTGTGAAAACTCTCGATGTTACAGCTCAGTAGTTTCCCCTCCCTCATTTTCTCTACATTTTTCACCTAGTAAGAGAGGTGAATAAAATTTACACAGAAGATTCTTTCTGGGTTAAATTTGTTGTTGTAAAAACATATTTCAAAAGGGGAATATTTTGATCCTTGTGAAAGGATCAAAGGAGGGGACTGACATTGGAGTTATGGATCAGCCTACATTTTCTAAAAAGTAATTGTAGAATATAGACAAAGTGGTAGCTACTGTTAGCTGTTGCCAGAGCAGCGCCTGAACTGAACAGCTAAATCACTCACCAGGGCACATAAAAGTAGCAGCAGTCTTCAGGTTGAGCCAGTGAGGAACTGCGTTTTTCCTGGTAGATTTAACCTGTAAATCACTGCTACTTTTTCCTTACAATTCAGTACCTACTACAAAATTATCTTTATTTCAAGTGGCCTCCTTAAGAAAAAAGCTAATCAGAGCTGGCAATATATTGCTTGCACCACCTCGAAAAGAAAGAGTCGTTAACACACTGGCTGCTGACTGTCTAGAAGAACAAAGATAGTGTAAATATGTGCAAAAAAGAATTTTTGCACAGGCTAAAACAGTTCCCTAGCTCCAGTTTAGTACTAAAGTCATTTAGGGACAAAGGGACTCAGTTAGAGAGAGAATAATGGGAGGGCAGAGGGGATTAGTGCCTCCCAGTGTGTAAGGAGTTCCTTAGATACGGCTTAAATTAACCACTGCGATACCCATTCACCATCTACCTGAGGAGGTACTACAAAGTTTTCTCATGCTGGCTTTACAGCAAAACAAACTTAAGGTTATTTTAAGTTACTTTGCTAGAATCAGCTCTCACTCCTCAGAAGGCTTTCAGTCTTTCACAATGTAAACAAAGAAGACAACATCACTCCTCAACCAGTCTTCTGTAGGCAGTGCTGAAGGAAGGCATCAGTATAAAAACGGCAGCAGCAAAGATGAACAACCATTAACTAGGAAGGAGAGAGACAGCCTGTTGCACACAGGCTTTGATCCTTGTCATCTAGAACAAGAACAGCAGTGACTGAAGGCAGAATCTCACTTACAGCGATTCCTTTAGCCTCTCCTAGTTCCGTTTGTCTGACTGGGTACTAGCAGAAGCAACTCGATGAACAGGCACAATGAAACTGCTGGAACACTGAATGCTCACAGGCATTCGACACTATTATACAGATAAAAGAGAGGGAGGAGCCAGGCTAAGGGGCTTCTGCAGAACATGCCAGCTCGTACTGCAGACTCTAGGGGCACCTTGGTTTTTGGGAAAGAGCGGAGGAGACTACACCCGGCAAAAAGGCAATGCTTGGAAGCAGTTGATCCAGCAGCTGAATACTTCACTGAGGCTCAGAAAAGACTATTACTGGCTTGCTGTGTGGTCCTGTAAAAGTCCTCTCTCTTTAGAATAGCGTCCTATCGAGCTGTGCCCATCTCTCCTGTCTGGTGATAGCGTAAGCTGCTCAAGACTTTCTCTGCTCTGCGACTGTCTCGGAACATCAGCTGGGGGACTCATGCATAACACCAAAAAAAACCCCAGCCCCAAAAACCCTTACATACCTCTAGTATTTCCTCGCAATGCCTAGACAGCTGAAGGAAGGCCTGAGTTTTAAGGTAAACCATTAAATCCCTCTCTGGATTGTAGTACGCTGCTGTTCAATACACAGGCAAAAAAGTGAAATTCCCGTCCCCTTCGTGCTTCCATTTACTAGTTTCACTTCAAAAAGTCAGCTAAAGTACAACGCTGCCAAGCGGTCAATTCTGTTGGGCCAGGTCATTTATAGATACACACATCAGGGCACTGTAATAACAAAGAAGCACCTTCACAGGAATTCAGCAGAGTAAGCTGTTACAACTCATCCTGCAGGGGAGTTGGAACGTGTCCACACTTAAGTAAGGAACAAAAATTTACTCCCCTACTTGACTTTAAGCACTATTCAAGATGGAAAACTCTCCAGCAGCTTGCACATCTTGGCCATCTTTCCCTACGCTTTTTCTACGCATGCCACTGAGTAAATCAACTATTAAACATCAACACAGCTTGCCTTCTGCAGTCAAAAATTGCTCGTATTTCAATAAAAAATGCTTAGAAGACTGCATTTGGTGAAGCTTGCCCTAACAGAGTTCAAGAGCTTGACTCATAGCTCACTGCAATTAAGGGGAGTCCTTAGATCACTTTTCATGCACTTCAGGCCCCAGATGGTGTAAATCACTCTTGCAATATGAATTATGGCAAGATGCTAAGATATATCATAAATGATAATTACATCCTCTCTATAGGACAAAACAGAAGAAGAATCCAGAAAGATCTATTCACCTTGGATTTCTCTCAGAGGCTTTGACCTGTTGAGAGGTTCATTTCCACCTGCTATCTTTAGTAGTTTGAATGTGACTTGTTCTTCACATTCTCAGCTGATAGCTATGCCCTAGAGGTTCTGGCAAAGGGCTGCATGTAGGGGGAAGTTAGCAAAAAATCAGATTAGCTGAGGTTTCCAGCTGCTTTTCATGAATATTTTCGAGGCTTTAACAAGGTGCACATTATGGTATGTGATTTTTCACAGCTGGCAGCTAATGAGGGCTGATAAGCTCAACTACAAGCAGCTGAAAGCATCTCAGCACAGAGAAAATCAGCTTTTAAAAATACAATCAAATGTTCACCATCAGTGTTCTTAAACACTAAGCTGGAGGAATACAGACCATAAATCCCAAGTCCAGCCACCTATAGTACACTGCTTGTAATTTGGAAACTTCGGACTTCTAATCTCACGGCTTAATGAACTGGCAAAACACATATGACAAGAGTCTGAGGCCTCACAGGAAGAGCTCTGGACAAAGGAATATGCTTGCTGTCTCTGTACAGGGAATAGATACAAAATGGGCTTTCTCTAGGCAGCATTATCGATTTGATTGATGGATGAGTTATAGCCAAGGAAGTGTTCTCATATGTTAGTAGAACTCCCTTACCCACACTGCCTTTCTCTTTCTATCCTCATCCAGCAGTTAAATCGTCGGACTATCAGACCTACCTCAGTAGCTCTTCAGTCACTGACCTTCGTGAGGAACAATGATTTCAACTGCCTTTCTCAGCTCCTTCACGCCTGCAGCCAGGCTTTTGTTCCATTGCATGACAACCTGAATGGAGCACACAAGCAATCATTGTGCTGTATTAGCAAGTGCCTCTGGCCTAGATTTGGACACCTCCTATATCCAGATTCCTAAGCCTGTTGTACTACAGGTGCGCAATTCCAGTAAAAATTTGCAGCTACTATAGGGCAAGCAGTGATTACCGCAGAGTGAATGTTACTACCTTAGCAGAAGGCATGCGCTGACCCCTGTGGTTTCATGCTCAACCTGTGTCTACATTGTATCTGCCCGCAGTTTCACATGGAGGAGGGAGAATCTGCTTCTTCATCTTGATTATCATACGAATGGTAGAGAAGATCATCAAGAGAGTAAGAGCAGGGAGGCATTCGTAAAACGAGAATCAGTGCTGCTTGGAAACTCAACTCCCGACTCCCTCCACTGTTACCAAATCTTTATGGCTTTCCTTACCATTTTAGGTAGCACCCTGCCCGCCGAGAAGATCTGAATAAGCAATTTTCCTCTTCCCTGATGAAGACCGGATGAATGAAGAGCAAAACTGCTTAGTAAGCTTCTGCTACTCAACAGTGTAGGTACCATGAAATAAATTCCATTCCTAGTAATAAATGGGCACATCATTAATGGTCTCATGTAGTGTAACAAAACAAGCTGTAAAGGTAGTTACTATTAATTTTGAAGCAGGAGGGCAAAATTCACATGTACTGTAGTAAGTTAAATCCCGACACTGTTTTTTAAAAATTCAAACAAAGATAAAATTTTGAAGTGCTACATGATACTGCCTTCTGTGAGGTGTATTCATTTAACAAGTACTGCTTAATCAATTAAAGATAAAAATGATCTAATTGTGAAACTTGGTCTCTGAAAAGACACAACAGGCCTTTTAAACATTAACTTTCTAAAGCTGTCAAGTTGCATGTACTTTCTTGCTTTAAAGATAAAAAAAGCAGCAGCAACTCCCTGCAGCTTTGCAGCCCAAAACTAAAGTATTACAGAGTGACTTTTCGTCTAGAGAATGTTAATGAAATTTGCTCTGTGTTAAGACGCAATGTGAGGCTGATCTTGGCAGATCACACATTCTGCTGCTGATTTACCTTTTTTTCCTTCAGAGACTGCAGTGATATTGTGGGGTTACTTCAGTGCGTGTTCCAAACTTTTGTTGCACAAACCTCAAGGGCCTCTCGTCCGAACTCTGAAGACAAGCAATGAAGATCTGAGCCAGGATGGACAACTGAGAGAATATTTTTAGAAAAAACATACTGAAGACCGTTTGAAAAGATTTAACCAGAGAATTAAAACCCTCCCAGCCCCTATCTCCATGTCATGATGGTATCATTAGCTACAGTTAGCCTTACATTTTGCTGTCTGAGAGTTTAAATGCTTGTGGCCAAATGATACTAAAATTAGAAACCAAGAACTCCTTTCTAGTCCCGCAACCCTCGAGTAAGCTGACAACCCTTCCAGGAGAGAGTATGAACTAAGTAACATGCACTTTCACTGTGCACTTTGCTGGGACAGGAAGAGAAGAGAGGAGACGAGATTTTTGAATTAGACGGGTAAAGAGCAAATTTTTGCTGCAGTATTTTCAGCCAGACTTTAAACAACCTCAGTGATGAAATAGGGCTATCTATCTTACGTGGAGAGCTGTAACAGAATAAATTAGGTCCTTGGATTATGTCTGTTTGGCTTCTAATTACACGAGTTCCCCTAGAATTTTCATCTACAGAGCCATCACCGGCTGCCAAACAAAAGACATCACTTTGAAAAAATTCACATGCTTTGTATCACACAACAACAGAATGCCGGTCTCTACCAATATTTGCATGCGTTTTGCTGGACCTGGGAAAATTTGAGCTGGATCTGAAATGGCTACCACACTGAAAAAGAGTAAACGTAAATGTTATTCACTGGGGAATTTTTAAAACAAGACAAATAGAATTAACCATGTTTGTATACCACAAACTTCTAGGCAGCATAGAAAAAGTGTCATGTTACCGCTAAAGAGTCAACAGCTGGAAGGTTAAATATGTTTATTTTAGTAGTGTAAGGTTGTCTTACAAACAAATTTTTAGATTTTGCAACATACACAGAAGAATCATTACAAACAAAAGCAAAATATCCTCTCAATAATAGAGACTCTATGCAGCCTGAAATAAAATTAAACCTCTGTTTCTCTTTAAAATGCATCTCAGTAAACATTCTTCTCCATCACTGATAAAATGTACATCTATAATAAATGACATAATAACGGGGGCGGGGATGACATCCCTAAAACTAGAAAGTAAAAAAAATGGGGAGGAAAAATTATTATTCTGTTTAGGTTGGTATTTAATTCTAAATATGTCCATCTAAAAAAATTAAATATCTTTTTTTTTTTAAAACATATAATTGAAAATTTTGCATGGCAGTGCAATACAGAAATAGTAAAATTCATCCAAAAAGTGCTATATACAGCAGCATTGTTAAAACACCATAAAGAAGGAATGGTGCTGTTTTCAAGAAAAGACTAGCATGCTTTTTAGCCATGTCTGAATTAAAGTCAGAAGATATTTCCAGTCTATTTTTAGTAATTCCCTTCTCTCTCCTGTCTCATTCCCACAGGTTATGTTTTGAGACAAGGAACAGTCACAGTTCAAGTGTGTGCATGTATACATATATGTGCAGACATATATTTGCATACACACACATGTATATATATTTTTTATATATATATAAACAAGCTTGGTTTATAAAAGCATTGCTTTGGAACATAGTGAGAGCTCTTCAAAGAGTGAGACAGTATGGATTTTTACCGAAATAAACAGGTCCATGATGGAAGACGGACTTTACTACGTTATTAATTCATGAAACAATTACACTACAATTTTGAATATTTCCCAGAGAAGACACCCTCAGAGGCCTCAAGCTCTTCCAAAAAATAAAACAGAACAGGGAGCATGATTTTAAATCCAGCCTCTTTTCACGGATCCACAATTTGTAAGAGCAAAATTTACCTTAGTAGTCATTAACATCAGATAGATGTTTACCCATTATAAGAAACAATTACTGAAATTAGTAAAGAACATGAGATTTGCACAGAGCAAACTGCAAATGCAAGAAGTGGTCACACACAAAGGATGCCAAATTTGAGGCTGGGAAAAGCGTAATTAAAAAAAAAAAAAAAAAAAAAAAAAGAGGCCAGATCATTAGGACTGTAAAAATATTAAGTCTCCGTTTTCACTCGATTGTTCTATTTCCACAAACCGCTGACAAATTTAACACTCATCTACTCTTTTGGAGTCATGATATTAAGTATGCTTACAATCACGAGAAGGCCAAGAAGCACTAAGCCATATGAGGATATTTTGTGCCTCTCAGATCACTATGTTTTGTTTTGACAGGAATGTAAACATTGCCTTATTCAGTGCTCCCCAGAATTACAGTTTCAGCATAAAGAAGACTTCTGTGTCAGTGTTATAATCAGTTTGGTTCTTAGGCTGGGATGTAAACGCGGCAGGAGAAGCTATATCCATACAAACTGCTTTTGCAACGCTGCAGGCTCCCTCTGGATTTCCTCTCTCCTCGATGGGACTCCCACTGAGCTGGCCTAGGCTTTGCAGCCGCTGTCTCTCCTGAGCTTGCTTAGCCCTGTTGGCAATGTACCGCACCCTACTCTGACTGCGAGAGGAAGACCTGCGAAGGAGTCCCAAGCTCTCCCCTTCCTCTTCAGATTCAGTTGGATCAAGACTGATAGGGGAAGTGATGTCATTTTCCTGCTGAAAGGCTGTCAGCTTCTTTAGCTGCTCAGTCAGTTCATCCTGGGATTTGACTGAGGATCTCAGGCCTGAAGAGCGGCGCTGCTCTCGCATTGACCGAGTGACAAAGCTCCTGCTGATGCTACGGTATTTGCTTTCAAAAGTGCACACAATATCATCAGAGGTAAGGTCTCCAAGACTCTTGGATTTTGCCTGATTATTCCCAACCATATCGTGTGCTTTGGATTTGTTAGAAGACTGTCTGAGACTTTCCATGTACAGCCTGCTCCAGGTATGCCTTCTAGGAATGGATGAGAATGCATCCTGAGGGCTCCTGGCAAGAGGACGGGGGCACAATTCATCTGCTGGCAGCTGGCCAGACCTCAGGTTAGGATTGGATTTGCTCTTGCTCACCATTGGCATCTCGTTACCGGATGTTGTAGCAGACCGTGGGCGCATACCCTTTCTTATGGCAAGGGGCTCAAAATTTTCATGACGGATGCCAAGATCTGGGAGGCTTTTGCGAGCTAGATTCGGTAGCGAGAGATCTATCACAGTGTCATTGGAGGACATGCTGGAAGAGGAAGACATGCTGTCACGATGATTGCTGCAATCTAGCTTGCTCCAGATCCGGTCATTAACAGTGGCATCAAAGTATACTTCTGCTGCTGGAGACAGGCTACTTGGGATTTTTATTAAGGCTGAGGAGTCTGACATCTTCAGTCCTTCACTCTTTGACCTTCTTACTAACACGTAAGAGCTTGTCTGAGAAACAGAAACAGGTAGAGCCTGTGTAGCCTGGGCTTTCTGGAAAGTGTCTGGAAGCAAAGTTGTCTGTGTGCTGTTAATCGCATTGTTTTGCTGGAGTGGAACAGCTGCTGCACCAATTTTTTGCCCTTTGGATTCAACGGTGCTTTTCCTGTCTGTTAATACCTGACTGGGTTGGTCGTTTTGCTTCTGGCAGTTTTCACCAGGTTGGCCAGCAGCCTTACCAGCTGCCGCTACCAGCCAGGCTTTTTGAGGATGCACTGCCAATCCATGCTGATCTTCAGCTTTACCGCGTGCCTGTGTCCAACCATTTTCTTCTTGGAGACATCCTGCCATGCTTGTCCTCTCATCTTCTCGGGCTACTAAACTTGTGTCAGCTGCTCTTGTGACTACCTGCACTTGGTCTTCTGCGGCCAGATTTGTTCTTTGTTCTCTAGTGAGTAGAGATTCTTGAGGCTGGTTGGACGTGCTGCTTACTTCTGATCGAGATTCGGTGGAATGATCTGATACAGACCCCTCTTCAGAATCACTGTAAGGAGCAATGGGTAGAGGGAAGAAAAGGCTGGCATGATGGTTTTCACTGGCAATAACAGGCTCTTCAGTGATAGTTTCTAGGCTGCATAAAGAAGTGACTGACCTCTGTATTGAGAAATGGCAGACATCTGCTTGGGAGACATGAAAAGACAGGAAAAAAAGAAACAAGAAAAACAGAGATGCAGGGTTAATTAGCTATTACAAATTGCAGTTTAGCTGAACATTTATTCTTTGCATGTTATTATTTTGTTTTTGAGGTAGTAGTTACATATATTAATCATGATTTTTAAAATAACTTATGATTTCAAACGCCCAGCTAATGGCAGCAAAAATTTCTGCTCATTCAGTTTTAGCTGCCCAAAAGCCCTGTTGCTTTCAAAACATCTCAGTCCATGCACAGTAGCACCACATTCCTTTTCTGATTGTCTTATTCAAACAACAACTGTAACCATCAATTTCTTTGTGTCCTTTGTGTCTCCTCTCATACACTAACTTTTCTTCCTCCACCATCCAGCACCACTTGCATCGCTCTTTTCCTTCCTTTTGGCACACAAACATGTCAGTATATCAGATCATAATCAGACCACATATAATAATCAGAACGCCACTGCCCAACCAACAGTTATGATCCCAATGGTCCATTATTCAGAAGAGAAGCAGCATAGGACTCCTGGAGCAGATTACAAATAAAATGGATCTGTATGCATACAATGGAATGTAGTCAATGTGCCTTTTAAAAACAAAACAAAAAAATTAAACAGACTAACTTTGTTTTCCTAAAAAATTTTGTAACTTCTTTTTCAAAAAACTACACAGATACATGGTTCATGAACACCAGGCTGACAGTACAATCCTGAAGAATCACAACAGCCACCAATTACGTGAAGAAAATGCTCCATCCATCTGCCATGTTTATACCCTGTACCCTAAGAGCCAAAGCTGCCATGCCACAAAGACTATTTCCCACAACTGCAAACCACAATGCAAACATGCATTCGAGAACTAGCAAAGCACCGCTGAGCCAGAAAACAACCTTAAGAATATAGGAGCAGGTAATTATAAGGCAGGAAACAAACAAAAACCAGGACTACAGGCAACAAGGTGCTTGAATCAGTGACACTCAGTAAACAGTTACCTTTGTCTTGCTTGTCCTTTCAGTTCTTAACTACAGAGAGAGAGTGTGCATGTAGAATAATAGGACAGAACAGAGGAAAAATCCAGTTAATGTAGGGAAGGCAGGTGCAGATAACAGGATGAATTAGTGCTGAGGGAGGGAAGGGAAACAGACAGAAATATTCACACATTTTTGTAGGATCCTAAGAATTTCCGACCAACCAGAGCACTCAATGGAATCCAGAAACGGATGGATATTAAGTCCGTTACTTTGTCATAGAAGAATAAAAAGCAATTTTTGCTATTGTTCAAGAGATGCACTCCGCTGGACTGGGGAATGGAAGCTAGCCTCCTCTTCTCCAAAGCCCTCTCCTATGCTATGGAAAAAAATCATCTGCATTACCAAAAAAATGCCAAGGAAATATTGGGCCTTTCCTTTCAGCACCAGCGTTTCCAATCCAGCGTAGTGACAAGAAGCTTAACAATGGAGACAGCTGTTCAATGGCCTTTATTACATTCACTGGGAGTGTTAAAAGGGAAGGCGGCACATGTGCCCGCCCATAAGCAAAATCGACCGTTCACGACACAGCAGACTTTTCAGTACCTGAAGGAGTACTGGGAGGAGTTCAGAGCTGATCAGACTCATGAGCTCTCCTTCTCCCCATCTGGGCTAGGCCATCAGCATAGATTAAGGCACACTCACAGGGCAAAATACTGGACTCTGTAATGCTGTTGCCATGAAGGGGATAACTGGAGACTATAGTTTCCTGTCTCGTCCCTGTGGCACTTCCCATCAACAGAATGTTAATTATGAAATGCAGCCATATTAGGCTAACGTTACTGGTTTCCTTGGTTTCTTGGCCCAAGGCACTAAAATAGCAGGCAGATGGGGAAAGCATGCTGTTTGTGCGAACATAGTGTTTGTCACTGGATCATCAGCATCCAGTCCAAGTGACTATTTCACCATTTTAAAGGTTTGCCGATTCCATGCTTGAGAAGTCAGATGGATTTAATCAAATTTCAAGCATATCACAATATTTATTTAGTGACTTGGGGGGCTGGCGGGGGACCTGGCACTGGTAATGGGAAATGGTTTCATATGTCACACTACTCAGAGCTTATGAAAAGCCTAATGCCAACAATTTGGGCATAGAGAAAGTTCTGCTGCTTCGGATTAATTTCAAGTCATGGGAACTGGCAAACTTCTCTCCTCCCCCTCCCATTGTCCTGGTATTTTCCTAAAAGCTCAAAGCAGGTATTAGAAAAAAGATGTATTAAAAAAANGAGAAATAAAGAAAAATTGTAGACACTCAGCCAGATTAAATTGATCAAACAAATCGAATATTTTGAATTTCTGTATGAGGCTTTCAAAGAAGCCCACTATAGGTGGGCAGTCAGAATCTATTACTACAAAAGGGATTACTTCTTAAGCAGCATCAAAGTCACTTAACTGTTCCTGAAAAGGCAACCATCAATGTCCAAATTCCTTGGACAATTAAGGGAGAGGGGAAGGGGTTTGAAGAGAAGCTCTTGTAGTCATAGACAAAAGCTGTATTTCTTTACTTCCTCTTCATATTTCTATGAAACAGAGAAAATCTTGTCAAAATCTCTTCTCTTCCCTTCCCTTCCCTCCCCTCCCTGCCAAATCAGGAGGGAAAAAAAAGCCAGTTTCCTTAATAAAATATATACCTTGTTTGCCTCTGTTCCTATTTTCCATCTTTACAAACATACAGGTCCTGAGTAAAGATACAGTCACGTGATCCCAGTGACAACATGCATGTTCCTGGCTTGAAACAACTGTAAAATGCTGAAGCTGAAAGCTGAAGCAGCCTTCTTTTAAACGGACGTATTTTACTTTGCAATTGGGAAATGCTAACAGTTCACCTAGCTTGGCTGATGTCAAGTAACATCAGATCACATACCTTGCTTCTTTATATCGTGCAACTGTGCCCTCAGGTCACAGTCAAATCATATACATAACATTAAGGACATCTATAAATGGTTGCATACTAGGGATTTATACATTTAGGACCAGAATGGTCTGCTATGTTCATAAAGTGCGATCTCCTGAATAACCCAGACCAGAGAATTCCATCCAGTAATCCCTGAACTGATGGCAGCAATTTTGCAAGTTCTTTGAGGAAGAAACTGGTTTTATTGTTAGCAGAGTGCACATTAGATATAATTTCTGACGTGGTTGTCCCTCAGTGAAACAAAAATACTGGTAACGGAAATACTGTTTGTTAGTATGGGTTTCCCATATTCAGTCTCTACTTAATGCTCTGGTTTGGATCTTAAAATTTACTTAGCATCATACCACGTTCACTAAAAGAAACAGGGAAACAAAAAACCCTGAACAAACACTCCAAACATTCACGGACTATTGACAGTTTTACTACTGCAGATGGCTAGCTAGGCATGGAAAGGACTAATCTAAACCAGACACGTCTAGGAAAAAAAATAAAATAAAAATATTTATGCAGACTTTTTTTTCTGTCATTGCCAAAAATAAAGAAAAAAGAGCTCTTGATAGCAAAACAATATACAGGAGCTTCTAAGTAAAGATGCTATGCAGAAGCTAGGACAATGATGTGATCTAAGGTGGAGAAGGGTAAAGAAAATCTGGTCTTACCAGTAAAGAATATGGGGGATTTACTTCGAATTTCCTCCAATTTTTGAACGAACAAGGCGTTCATTTCCCTCTGTAGGGTGCCCACTTGCCTTCGAGAAGTTTCAGACCAGTGCTTGGGGAATTCTGGGCTTCCAAGGCTTTCTAGACTGCTGGAGTTGGAGGATACAGAGCCATTGCTGGCTGCAACCAAGTTGACAGTGCTTCCATACTTGCCACCTGATTGGCACTGCCATCGCTGCCGGGAATGAGCCTTTATTCCGTGACATTTAGATTCAACATTTTTCTTCCCTGGGGTCACAAAAGACTGGGTGCTCCTTGTTAGATCATCGGCAGTTCCAGGGCTGCTGCAAGACTGCAAATCTGATTGCCGCCCGGGCTGACCTTTAACACCCCAGTTTTTTAGCTCTAACCTCTCTTCTCCAGTTATACTGCTATACTGATCATGGTGAAGTATATCTTTAGCAATAGGCCTGGTAGGATGGTCACTCCGCTTGCATTCTAGATCTGGGCTTTCTTTGGAACCAATCATGCATTTCATGCAATTGGTGGCCACTCCAATCCTACCAGAGCTGTTGATGGCACAGCGTGCAAAGACACTTTGCTTCTCGCTTTGGTGTTCCTGAAGCCGGACCCTGTTAGACCTCTGTATGGGTTCACTGAAAGCAGCACCCCCTCGAGCACAACTTTGACTTTTGGCTTTACGAGAACTATGGGCCTTACCTTTCAACCCCTTGCCATGTACCTCCCCACTGGCACCATCTCGGGGAGCTGGTGACAGAGGAGTACTTTCTGGCTCTTGCTCAAAGCGAGGCTGTGAGGCAGCTTCCACTTCATGGTCTTCACCAGCCCCTTCAGAGCTGTTGTCTTTTGTGTCAAAAGCAATTTCAGGAAAGCCCTTCTTGTTCTTCTTTTGGCTTTTGGTGGGTGCACTGGCTGTCCGTCTCAAGATGTGGCTGCTAAAGGAATGTTTGCGATGGAGCTGACCAGCAGCATGACTGTCCAGAGAGGCCTGCTTTGGATTTCTGAGAAACAGGCCTTTTAGACCTAGAGCTTGTTTGGCCTGGAAAAGTTAAAAAAAAAAAAAAAAAAGCCCTTAATAGAAAACGCAAGTCTCTTCCTTTGGGCACAGGAACTCATGTACAAATGATCAGTTCACATATGTGCACACATACAGAGTCTCCTGCCATATTCTTATCATCAGCATAAGAACTAAACCAGAAATAGGACAGAGGTTAAAAATGGAAAAAAAACCAGTAACAGCAGCTTTGCAAAATTTCACATCTTTTTTGCTCAACTATGTTTTTACATAAAATTTTTCAACCAGGCTTATCTCTATATTTGTCATAAGTTTCTTATTAGCATATAGCTACTTACAACAAACACTAGCTATTGAAAAGAAAAAGTAAAAAACCCAAAATATTTCACTCTACAAGGATCTAATTCTGAATGCTGAAGAGTTTCTCAGTGTGTGTTAAAAGCCACAAAGCTTGAGGTGTTCATAATGCCACACATTTCAGACTCTTTAAGACTAAAGTCAGAGTGCTTCCTTTTTAGCTATACAGCTTTCTGGGGTTTTGTTGTGTGTTTTGTGTGTTTTTGTTTTTTTTAAACACAAAGCTCTGTGAGGTATGGGTCAGTTTTCCAACACAATGTGCACACATCTGTCCCAACAGTTTAACGACGTGGATATACTGCAGAACCTGGAGGGGACATAGGAAATCAATTCACCACAGGAATCCAAGGGTAAGTGGAGACTTGCAGATCTGTTGCAAACTTAAGTCTTCTCTTTAAAGAATGTATGCTACTTGGAAATGAACATAAATCTAATTCTGAGCATTTATGTGATAATTATACAAAATGGAAATCAACTCCCAGCCCCCGCTTAAGTTAAGATACAAGTCTCCTAGCTTCCCAAAGTCATCAACTAGAACAGCAGTACTTCTCCAAGGGCAACATGGAAGAGTTAAAATAGGTTCTGGCTCTGAACCGCCTCTGAAAGTGCCACCACTGATTATAGAGGGAGAGTACAGAGACCAGCTTTCTAATCTGGGCACCCAAAGCGTACGTATTTAAAGTAAGTGGTGTAAATGCTTCCTCTGAATAGCCACAGAGGGATTAGTACAACTAGCTTCTGCACTGTGAATTCACATTCTGCGCAACCTGGGCTCTACTAGGAAATCCTGAACGAGGCTTCTGCATCGCACTATAATAAAAACAAAGCAACAAATGCTGCGAGCTTACGTTATCTTAAAGTGTCATTACTAACTCTGGGGCCTTGCCCAAGTTAAGTCCAACTGGAAAATGCAGCAGTTAAAAAAAAAAATTAAGCATGTTTTTCAATAAGATAAATCACTTGCGGTTTTGTAGACTTAAACACGCTAGGACTGGGCCAATTAGAATTGCTGGCAATTTCAATTAAATTGGAAACACAGAGCTGAATTATCTGCCTTGTGCAGAACATTATACTTGGGCAGAACTGGACATCAGATGTTTTCCTGTTTCTTAAACTGGAGATAGCGATTAGCACTCATACTTTAGAGCAGAAATTTGTGGCATGGAACAGAGGTCACAGCTCTGGAACAAAACTGAATGCTCCGAGTAAATGAGAAGAAGAAACTGAAAAAACCCCAAACCCACCAAACACAAAACAAGCTATAGAAATGGTGATAATTTTAAAAAAGTTACTTTAAAATATTTTTAATTTTACTTTTCATGCAACGTGACGTGGTTACAGAATTTAGCTGATAGCCAAAGAATATTCTTGACTTAAAACAGATAATAATAAATTGGATGTTCAAATGGAGATTTACATTCTTTAGGAACTGTTGGGAAATAAACAGTGGATGTAATCGTATCATATTTTTTCAGTATAAAGGAGATCTACACTTCAATTGAACTGAGCACTGTCACGAATAGCAGTGGAACTATATGCATGACAAATGATCATCCAGTATTCCACTTTCTACCTGTGTGATTACATTTTGATAATTTCCTACCATACAACACTTATCCAAAGACACTCATGTATGTTTTCCTCACTGAAAAAACACACTATAAACAAGTGAAGTTAGTCAGGGTGATAATACAGTACTTCATAAACTTCAGTACTTATTTAAGCATTAAACATATATATTCACCACCATAAATCTCCCACCATAATACAATTGATTTACATTTCAGTGAAACAGAGAGTTTCAGCATTCCTGTAAACATTCCAGGTGTACTTGCCAACTTTTAAAGCAATAGGCTGATGCCTGATAAAGAGTATGTTGGTTTTGCTCTGTACGTAGAGTCTCGTACGCATAAATCACTTAAAGCAGAGCAAGAACTATTTCCCTCCTAATCTACTTCTCCTCCTTTGTTCCCTTTATTTCCCAGTTAGATCAGACTCTCTTTAGTAGCTGTAGCATAAAGAATGATTAAAAATAGAGTACATAAACCTATGATTGAAATGCATTGTAAGAAACCCATGATAAAATTTGATCAGCATCCATGCTTGTTGGCACTTGCTGTCAGTTCAATTTTTACCCTGTGATGTCACATGAGATCACGTTTCTGCAGTGCCAAACAATGGCACATAAATGTCTAATTTAAATTACAGTGGTCTATCTTTCACCCCAAGATATTCAAGTACATGCTCATGCATTTCAAATTCTGCTTTGTAGGACTCAATGGATAGGTATTAGCTGCACTGTACAGTAAGATGTACAGTAAGCTGCTTCTATTCATAAGTGTCCTGCACAATCTGGCATATGGGATCAAGGTTTATTTGTCTGAGAAAAAGCTCAGTGAAAGCACTGAGAATATTATTTTTATAACTGACTGAAGTTTAGTTACCACATGCCAAGATCCAGCGTGAGGACATGATTAAAAAGGGACCTAAAATGGCCTTTAAAAGTATATACAGGATAAAATAAAGAAGGTAGGGATTGATTTTTTTTCCCCATACAAGGCACAGAAAATGTAATTTAAATATTAATAAACCTTCTGTGAGAGCCAGACTGCTTGGATCATTGTGGATTCACTGTCACTAGAAAGCTTCAAAAGGAGATTATGCATTTGTTAAGG
>VYZV01018688.1:4013-14372 GCA_013401275.1 Pandion haliaetus
CCCCCAGTTTATATACTGGGCATGATGTCACATGGTACGGAATACCCCTTTGGCCAGTTTGGGTCAGCTGCCCTGGCTGTATCCCCTCCCAACTTCTTGTGCCCCTCCAGCCTTCTTGCTGGCTGGACATCAGAAGCTGAAAAGCATCTTGACTTTAGACTAAACACTGCTTGGCAACAACTGAAAACATCAGTGTGTTATCAACATTCTTCTCATACCTAGCTCAAAAACATAGCACTATAGCAGCTACTAGGAAGACAATTAACTCTATCCCAGCTGAAACAATTGCAAATGGGCCACAATGAACCTAAATGTATGCTGTCAATAAATAGCATACTACTCCCAGTTGCTGAGTAAACAGTCAATCTATCAGTCCAAGTTAACTTATTACAGGTTAGGCCCAACAACTATAAGCAATGGAGAACAGCATGTAACAGAAACTGGGAATGTAATCCTCCTCTCTTTTTCTTCAAACCTAAGCACCTTTCCAAAGAATCATTAGCCTCTTTCTGCTCTCACTGGAGTGACAGAAATTGCCTCATTCTTGCGAGCTGCAGAAATTCCAGAGCAGCTGCTGTGCAGGGCAGCAGCAAAGCATTGACCAAGAATAATAGTTCTTGTTGCCAAGTGGCTGGTGATAAACAGAATACAGTATTGCCAGGTACTAGTAAAGGGAATGACACATACCCTTTGCCTCAAGTGACATGCAGTAGGGAGTAGCTGGTGTTATCTGTTACCTGTCCTTTTAGAATATCAGTACACTGGAGCTGTAAACCAGAGGCACTATGTTGGACTGATTGTCCCTTTATGTGAGCACAATCATCAGCAGTGGTGTAATGTAGCCATTGCCCTCTTGATAATCCACTGAAGAGACCGCTAACACTGTCTTTATGACGCATAAAAATATGAAGTAAAGGCTTACTATACCCTGTTGGCTGCATATTATCAATAAGTTTTGAGGCTATGCTTTCACAAGATAAGGTATGATATGCCCCATACACCACTGTCATCTGGGGTAGACTGAATCACAGCTGCTTTGGCAAAGATAAAATTACCTGAATTTCTCTGGTAACAAATAACAAGACCACCGTCTGGTCTTTCAACACTTGGCAATTATAACTGCTACTTAAAGTGCACAAGAATTCTGGACACAGATTACTTCCAGCATCAAACCCACAGTCACTTGGTTTCTTGATATGCTGTGTAAGATGATCTTGTTGCTAACCAATTTCTCATATGTACAGAATATGTATTTACAAATTTTGCACCCATAAAAAGAAATGGTGAGATGTTGAAATGCATGAGTCCAGCAGTCCACAATTATGGCTAATACAGTCCCTTTCTGTGCAATCCATGCATCCAGAAATAAGACTACCGAATACAAGAAGCCTAATCGGTGTAAACTCTCTCTCACCTTTTATACTTCAGAGGATGCACCAAGTGCTTCTGTAGATAGGTAATGGATAAAGAATAAAGCCGCTGGGAGCACTATGACTATTTCTAGCTTTGAACAAACCAATTTTGTCTGTATTTGTCTTACTTTCACCATGTGTGAAAATGAAGCAAAGATGTTTATTCACCTTTTAAATGCTTTTGAAATCCCCTGATTCAGGTAACCATCCAGATCCATCCAAATACTATTTTTCAGAAGCTCACCCATATATAACTCAACCACCAGAAGGGTTAAAGGTTTAAGCAAAATGCAACATTGCAGTAAGGATGATAAATTATAGGTAATAGTCTATCAGACTTAGGAAGACAGTTCAGTAAATACAATAAAAATAGATCTGTTTACATAAGGGATAAAAATTGGCTACTACTTCCAAACTAGAAATTAATGTATGCCATATTTCTGTAGAGAATCCCTCAAACTGGTTTTAAACAATACTATAACAGTTACATAAAACTTAATGGCAAGTTAAGTAGATCACCCCAGCAGGCCCTCTGCTTACTGCAAGTATATGGCACAGAGTTCATAGGTTACTTGAGACTCATTCTCCCAGCCAAACGAGTCAAACAATAACACTTCTAGGCACTGAAACACTTTTTCTTGGATTTCAGCAGAAGCAGATGTGGGGCTGACTACACACTGAACAAAAAGAATATTTTGAAAAGAGAATGGCAGCAAAAACATAAGCTCGGCTTGCAGTTTATCTGTAATCATCCTTGCCATTCACCTTGACACTAGCTTTCTAATATTACACTCTTCATCTAAAGATCAGTGCAAAGCTTCAATATATTGGAAGTTCATTTCTTCATGTGTGCTTCAGATTCCTCTGCTAAACAAATTGGTGCAGTGTTTCAATCTTCATTTTACTTTGGGGTGTAAGTTCTGAGTCATCATTTAATTTTCTCCAAGCCTCCAGCTCGTGTTTTCTGTTTTTCTTCCTGAATGTGTCATAACAACTGAATTGTACCAACCCAGTAAACTGGTGAAGCCTAGCAGACATCTGCCAGCAACAAAATACAGTGCTCTCTCTCTAATTCCCCACACATTCCACTTTTCACATCACTTTCCTTGCATCCTCTCAATAAAGTGGTAGAGCCTAGTAAGCAATTTCTTTTCATTCTCCACAACATTCTGCCAATGCTAACAGAGAGATGAGGCAATAAATCAAAAGAGTCGCCTCAGAGAAGAGTGCACTTGCCTTGCATGCTTTTTTACTAGCCCTGTTTCTATCAATATTCCCATGAGATTAACTTCCCTGAAGTCAGTGACTCCTCTGTAGGTAAGATATCTGTCAGTTCTGGGTCAGTACTGTGTTAATGAGCTGTGATGGTATTACTTTTCAGAATTGCTAAGTAATTTTGATTTGGGAAAATCAGTTGAGAAAAGTTTTACTCTTTCAAATTTAATAGAAACTCTGTAGAAAAAGTTTTTAGTATTCTTAAGGCAGGAACAATAGAAAAAAAAAATCCCTTAGTCTGACCTTTGAGATATCCATCATTAATTTAAAGGAGTCAATTCTCTAGTATATTTCTTTTAAAAACAGTCACTATACATCAGAATTGCATGCAGAAGAAAAGAAGGCAAGAGTTAGCAGTCAGAGAAAGGTGTTAACAAGCAAGGCAGAAAAAATTCATCTGGAAAGAGGTGAAAATGATGAATCAAAAGAAAACATAATTTAAGACAGCGGAGCCTTTAAAAGTTGGTAATAAAGTTCTGTATTTGGCAGCTACCTTACCTGAACTAGGACTTTGATTCCTTTGAGGGTGAATCATGTTTGAACCAGGTTTCAAGGACAGTTCTCCTCTCACAAACGCACAGCACATGCAACTGTGTCCAATTTTTCTCACCAGATCTGGATTGGGCAGTAACCGCACCATGTGCTAGCAATTGCATGTCAGTGGATAGCTATATAAGTATCAGTCCTGCAGTCCTGGTTAGTGTAGACTGTGAAGCAGACTGTGAAGCATCTCTATAGAAATACCCACACCAGATCACCTAACCACAAAGCAGCCACCTCTCAATTAACTGCAGTCTCAGTAGAGTCCAAGAAAAAATGTTTTTAAGAGAAACCTCACCTCAATGTTCAGATGGGGAAACGTCAATATCAGACAGCAGGTTCAGTTATGGTAGCAGTAACAAATTATAGCAGCCATTCTGAAGAGCAAGAGAGTTGCCAGATGACAACTCCTTGAAATTATCATGAAGGGCGTATAAAAAGAAAAACATTTGTGGCAGCCCAACTCTTCAGATAACTGAACCAGTAAATACTTATACTGGACTGATTACCTATACAGGACTGATAAATACCTATGACTACCTTTACTGATAAATACCTCAGAACCTTGATTTGCAATGTTTAGGTGAATTTCCACATACAGGACACAAGTGTACATATCTGAACCAAAGTAATTGTCTTTTTGCCTCCTCCACAAATTCCACCTTCACATCATGGAAGCACAAGGGTTATTCAATAAAACAGCCATACACTTCAGAGAAGAGGGGCTTACGTTTTAATAGGGGCAAAACCATATTTCTTCTAATCTTATTGTAGGTAATGACTCAATGGTTTTAGCTGCACCTTTCTCTCTCCCATTCCATTACAAGAAGAAAACAAAAAAAAAACCATCAAAAACTTATCAAAGATGCACAATGCCTGAAACCCAAACAGTTAAGTTTTGGTTAAGTTATAACAACATTAAGGCAGAGATTAATACTAGAAAGTGTCAGGCAATCTGAAGTTTAGGTCTTGTTATCTGCTCTAACTATTAGTGTCAATGCCAATATTACGGTGCCAAACAATCATAATTTACATTTATCATTACCAAACTTTGCATTCAGCCACTCAGCTGATAATAGTGTTAAGGGATATTTAGTTTGTTTTTGCAGAAGTATTTAATTTTCAAATACTTATATGCACTTTGTGCAATAAGACAGGATGAATTGTTCTTTAGGGATTGGGCTGCCTCTCACTGATTCCTGCTTGAGCTATACCAGATGCCATATAGCCCATCCAGAAGAGCTAACTCTTAATCTTTCTTCTACATCAACTAAATACAACTTTATATAATTGTGCCAGAGCACTGAGACAATAATGAATGAATGGTCCTTGAAGAACTCTGGAAAGGTTTCAGCAATTTCTGTAAGGAAATGAGTCAAAATGAATGTGAGCAAGATACAGGACATGGTGCAATAATGTCTGGTTTCTTCTGAATAAAAAGAAAGAACAAGTGTCTATCACTGATATTTTATCTTGAGCCAGTGTGGTGTCTAATGTGAAAATTTACAACATGAAATAATAAATTAAGAACGTCTGTTCTATTAGGAAACAAATATAGTACTCAATAATTACTATCAGCTTCAACACTAAAATGTTAACAATATGTTTGAATTTTTAAAGACTGTATTTCTTAGCAATTTTACAGCATATCATTTTGAAAGACCTTGTAGATACTTGCCAGATGTGATACAGTGGTAGAGGAACACTACAGCAGAGAGCTTATTTATCCTTAGATCACCCCGCTCTCTTTCTCTCAAACCAGATAAATGATTTCCGAATTTCCTAATGATCTTGCAAGATAAACATTGAAAATTAGTAGAGCTAGAAATTACTATATTAAAAGGAGTATTATATTCTTTAATTCTAGTGCTAAGAACATAAACCTTTCCTAAGTCCTACTTATCAGTACAATGACGTCATCCTGGAGTAGGGGAAAGGATAATCTTCCTTGTTGCTGCATTACTGAAGAATGGCAAGGAGCTCTGATAAATATACTGCTTATCATGCATATAAGTTTAATTACAACAAATACTAACAGTCTTTTACATAGGGTTGAAAATGTTGTGGATTTTAACAGCCATATATCATTTTCTAGATTTTTAATATCTTTTTTCCTTAAAATACAGCAACATGTTCCATGCATTTTTTAATGTTTCCTCTCTGCTCTTTGCCTTCACTCCACCAGCTGTCACTCCAGTGACATTTCCCAAGCATGAAGCTGACAAAGAGCAGGGTAGGGCTTAAGTGCTTAAGCTGTGGAGATCAGTAGCAGTATTTTAAAATATCAACATAACTCAGTGTTTTGGGAGCAAGTTCTGATATCCTCACTTGAATGGACAACGCTGTTTACTACATAACCCCTCACACTGAATACAGTTCAGTTATTTTAGAAACTTAAAAGGTTGCTAAACTACAGCACACAGCTATCTTGTCTGTAAATTTCCTGGTTTTCTACGGCAATACTCCATTTAAACTAGAAAGGAAGAAGGCCTACCCTGATTAATACTAAGAAATTTCTGTATAGACAATTAAGAAAACTATTAATAATGCAGAAAAGAGGCCAAAGAACAGAGTAGAGGGCAGATATCTGAGAAGTGTTTCACTTCCCGATTTTCACATCTTCTCTACCAATTTATTTTTCAAATTCCAGGACTGTATTTCCAGGTCAAAATTATCTGAAATTCTTGTCTAAAAAAGGTCAAGAGGAGTTATCACATGGGCGTGCCTTCTTCCAACAGTTAAGTTTTCTTCTCACTTTCTAGTTCTGCTCTGTTATTTGAGCCACTGTAGTCCAAGATCCAAATACTGACAGGAAAAGCTACTGCAACATGCAGAGCTAGCATAAGCATTTTCTTCAACCTGTAAAAATAGAGGTCCCACGACTGAAATTAAATCAACTCAGCCACTCTAAGAGCAGAAAGACACGTTGACATGATTTTCAATAGCCTCCAAAAATCTTACCTAGTGACCATAATTTTAGGAAACATTCAAGGTAAGATTTCCAGTTTGCCAGGTGGCTTGATTACAGCATTTACTATTCTCACATGTATCTATAAACTGAACAGGGAGCGAATCTTAACTTCTTTTTGTTTAGAAATAGTTCCACAGTGTTTTTGTTCTTCCCACGTTATGTGGTAAGAAGGAGGGAAAATTATCACAGGCCTCTCTAATACTGCTCGTGAGGTGACAGTATCACGATATGCAGAAACAATTCCTGTGAAGCGAAGACACAGCGAGTCTGTTCTGTCCTACAAGGCAGGCATACCCTTACACCGCAGCATGTTTCCACTGCTCTGACTTGGAGGTTCTGCCACACTGCTAACCAAGGTTGGAGGAGCCCTCTAGTGTAAAAAACAACCTGAACCAACTGCCCATATTTTGCACATAAATATTGCAGCAAAACAATGACCACAGTACCACTGTCAGTCCCCAGGCATTCCAGCAGCACACGCTGGCCAGAAGATGGGACAATTATGAAACCTCCTGGATCTCAACACTGAAGGAAAAAAAGGAGTATCTATTTACAGCTAGTCTTAATGGCTGTTACGGATAACGTGACTTCAGGGCCATAAATGTGTGACCGGCCATAAAACCAGTCTTAACTGAAAAAGGTATCCAAAAACTTGAGAATGATGCAGAAATAAACTGCAGTCCCTGTCAGACAGATATTTGGTTTAAATTTTTCAGTAGACCTTGACCTTAAGAACAATTGATAAAAAGCATTTAAAGACAGAAAACCTTTTTGTAAACCTTATGTACTAGGGTAAATTTTGTCTATTATGTGCTGATCACTCAAATCTTCCGGAGGCATAGCCAGTTTGTTCTATAATATAAATAATATCCAGGAAATTCCAGTGCTCAGATCTATTTGCTAGTGATACAGCTTCATTACAACAGCTCCATCTCTCTGCTAGTGATACAGCTTCATTACAACAGCTCCATCTCTCTATCTCTTATGATACAGAAAAAAAATTTTATATATTTCACTACAGCAGGTAATTCATATAATATTGACATAATTTATACAGTTGAAGACACAAGAAGCCATTGGAGAGGCAGTATATGCCTCCCTGGTACCTGTAATATTCTATGAGGATGCTGCATAGTAGCTGTTGGCAAAAGATCACAGCCATGCAAGTAGAGAGACAGACACGTAAAGAGAGCAAGATAGAGATTCAGTCCCACACAGGTCCATAATATTCAGCTATTTCCTGCATCAAAGCTTTTGATTTATGCTTTATATCACTAAGATTACAAAAAAATGTCAAGGATGATGCTTATGTTGATTGTATGTTATTGTCACTAATTCTAAATGATATACATTAAATGTATCTGGTCTAAAACCAACTTTGTTCTGAGGTTGTATAGAGAAAACCATATGCAATAGTGTATTTTTGTGTTTTTAATCTTTAGAGTGATCACAGTTGATTGCATAGCAGTTTTATGATGTTGGATGGAAAGTCAAAACAATTATGAACTTTAAATTGATAACAACTTATTTAATGCCCTGCTGTCTAATTGCTAGAGGGATAAACAAAGAATACCTAGAATACTCAAATGACTTTAGGAAATTCATTAGAAAAGTTCTGAAGTGATATTAGAAGAAGAGAAGAAGTAATGCATGAGAGGCATAAGCAACTGACAGATGAGGGGAGATTGCAAATAATTAAGCAAAATCACAAGAGAAGCAGTTTAGATAATCATTTAAAAGCAAGGAAGAGAAAACTCAGACCCATTTTAGACAAACAGAATTGTGAAAGTGACTTCATTTTACTTCCCAGATGGGGAAAATGAGTTCTGCAAAATTAAAGCGTCGTCCTGGTTAAGGCCCTTAAGCTGGAAATTTTAAATTAACAGCCACTCTCACTAAACTTGCTGAACTTCTCACTTCCGGACAGGCTGCACAGCCTCCTTGGGTTATTTTGGCACCTCCTTTTCTGGCTAGCAAAGAGGACTTCAGAGGAATGTAAAATGAAAAACAAGGGAAAAAAAATTAATCCAACTTTCCCAAACCACAGAAAAATTTCATTTGGTATACATTTTGACCAAAGGTTCAGTGAGAGCAATGGTCATATTTTATCCAAAAATCACTCTCAATGGAAAGAACTCTAAAAAGTTTTGGTACAAAAGGACTAAGAGAAAAATATATTATACTGCTGGCATCTACATCCACACTCAAAGTGTATAAATACTAAAAGTGCAGGAGGTTGCAAGTATTATCACAATTATGCAATAGCACTTTTAGAAGGCAAAGTCAGAGGAAATTATAGAGATTATTCCACTTCTAATGACATTGGAGTGGCTAACAACAAAGTTAATTTGAATGTGTTATAAAAAAAACCCCAATTTTCAACTGCACATCTATAATATCTCAAAATGACTTAACCTCTCTTGGACATTTGCCCATTCCTTTAGTTGTATCAAATTGGATAGAAGAAGCAAAGAAAAAAAATTACAAGGGTTTTGGTGAGGATTTGTTGTGGAAGTATTGTTTTCTATCCTATTTGATTCAATTTATGTATATCAATATCAGATTTAATTGTAAGATTAACTACAATTAACTGCTTAAGGATAGTTATTTGAAAAAAATTTATGATCTTAAGTCAAATTTTGGGTACCAACAGAGTATGCCTGAACATAATTTTCCTTTGTACAGCTTGACTCTTAAGGTTGTATTTGAATACTAGATTATTTATTTCAAATACAGCTAAGTAACTTGTAAGTACAGAACTGAATATCAAAAGACTCACAACAAAAATATTTGAAAAGGCCTTAATACTGATGCCTATGTCCAAGAAATATCTTCAGACACAACTCAGAATCTATGCTTTTCAAATGATCAAAAGCTTTCTTCAAAGTCCTCCAGGCTTTGAGATTTATTAGCATTTAAAGGAATAAAAATTAAATTATAGGTGTTGAAGGCTTGAAAATTAAAAAGGGCTGTGATTTCTCATAACCAATACAGGAATAAAAGAGATTCTTTAGAAATGCACTTCATAGGAATTATTTGGTTCCACTTTCTCATTTTCTGTGATACCATGTAAGCCCTCCACTGGCCAAGTATGCTTAAGACAAGTATTTTTTTCATTTTTCCACAATACTTTTTTTTTTTTGCATAACCACCATAGCTCCTGAGCAGGGTTAGGCTCATCCTGATGAAGTGGACGTAATGATGTGCAAAAACACTGACCCAGAATTGGGAAGAATTATTTTGTAGGCTGAACCACATCTAACAGAGTTAGCATTTACAGAGTCAACTTACACATTAATAAGGTGACACAGAATCAGCTTACACACTAGTTAGTACACCAATAAGATAAATGAAAAAGTCTACACCATTGTAAGCATACTTATTCACAGCCCTCCTAAAGTTTATAGTATTCCTATAAGTGAAACAAAAGGACAGCAAGATTGACAAATAAGAGAAGCCATTGAAAAACATCTTTAACTGATGCAGAGGTTTCAATCACTAATCAAGTCTAAACAAGTTGGAAAGGAAATAGTAAAAGAAGAGAATAATTCTGGTTACTTAGAAAATGTTCTCCTTAAATAGAAATTAACTTTTAAAACCTTTGAACTTCCCTGAAAAGGCCATTGAAACTTAGCAAGTGAGAACTTAAAAAGATCCTCAGAAACCACATTCCATTTTAAAAAACGTGACTGGAGAGGGCATTGTCAGCCCTGTAAAAGAAGAACGACTTCCTATTTGCTTCATAAACCAACGTTACTGCCTATAAGCACTTCCATCTTCAGCAATCCTACAGAAACTGTAGGTTTGGTATTTAAGATGTTACACTGGAACCAGTTCTCCCTGCACTATACCAGTGTTCCTTTATAATCCCCCTGCATGTCTTCAGTAATAAGAAGGTGAGCTGGATGGTCAAGGAGAACAAGAATAGTTTCCTTTATTCAGTGGTGACTTTTTCTTTATGTCCCTGTCACTAGAACCGATTCTCCTAGCTCCTATTGCAGTATTAAATCACTAAGGAATGGAGCTACAACTAACTGGTAGAAAACCAGTGTGAGTGAAAGGTGAATCAAGCATAACAGTATATTTTAGCTAGGTTTGGTTCTGGTTTTGTTTCCAGACACAACTCACCGTCCCTTTCTCATCCCAGTGACTTCATCCTCA
>VYZV01018699.1:0-16869 GCA_013401275.1 Pandion haliaetus
ATCTAAAAGAAAAAAGAAAAAAATAAAAGAAAGCTTTTACTGCCAAATCCTGCTTTGGAATCAATAAATGGGTTTAATAGAAATCTGTCCCACAAAGTAGTAGTGTTTAGCTTTGGAAAGCAAACAACCTTCTTTTTAACAGGTCTTCAAAAATAATAAAATCATGTCACGATTTAGATCAAACGCAGTAAGATGAGTACAATGGAGTTCACATTTTAAAGTCCTGTCATTTAAAAATTACAAGCTGAATGAAACAAAGCATTTTCTTGCCTTAAAGGGAGAATCCAACATTTAAATATCTGTTTCAGGAGGTACTGTGACTCCTCAAGGAGGATATATGTATATGCTACATATGCTGTATATGCTAGGCTGCTGCATATCCAGAACCAGTAGTTCTGTGTATCTTAATTTGGACACGCCTGACCCACGTGGGAAAGAACTACTAGGGATGCAGACTGCAACAAGCAAATACTGGAACTGCAGCAGGGTGAAGTTCTCTAGGGTATTTTGATAGAGTTTTTATTTCAGACCACCTTTCTTCTTTCCAAATACTGGGGTGGGGGGGAGAAAACAAGACAGACACAGAGAGAGACAAAAAGCACGTAGAAGAATTTTAGCATTCCTTAGCACACATCCAACCATGCTTATAAACCAATTGAGAGCAACTTGTCAGAATCTGACTTCTGCTTCTCTACTATTGGCACAGGCAGTGAATTACAACTCAACTCTGAAATAGGCTGCAGTACAGTGCAATTTGTTGAGTTTTCTGACAGTGATTTGCTGGGACTGTCCAAGAGCCGTAAGTTTTTTAGTACATGAACACTCAATACGCACGTTTTCCTGCTACCTCCTTTCCTCTGACTTATTTGTCAGTAAACGTCTGCATCCAGAAGAAGCACACTTGCCTTAATTTTGGTTCTTTTTCACATCTAATACACATCTGTCCCCAGGTATGAAATTAAGAGAATTATAAATGGATGTCTCTTAGCAAAGGAGGAGAAGACAAAAACCCCTTCAATAAGGGAGGCAGTAGGGGCAAGGACGCTCTGAAACCTGTATTTTGATACATTTCAGCAGCTGACACTGCTATAATGAAATTAGAATTTTCATATCATACTCCATACATTTCCAGTGATCAACCAGAAAAAACATATATATTCACTGGACAGGAAACACGCACAATTCACGACTCCATTACCTTGAATCATGGTAACCATGTTCTTGGCAAAGAAGTAACTTAATGTTTGACTTCATGTTATGGAGGTGAGAACCAACTATACTGTCGTTATGGTGAAAGATACTGAAATCTCAGGAGACTTAAGAATACAGAGCATGTACCTTTTCTTACAACTTTTAGGTTTCAAACCAGTTCAGTGTGCTAAGGATACCCTTCGACCAGCTTATCCAGATGGGGAAAATGGTTTGCTTTACAGATCTGGTATTAGCCATCCACTTGAGGGCAGTCTTAAGCTATCCAACAGCATCTCTCTAGCACAACCCTTGGGAATTTACCTCTTTGAAAGAACACATTTAAATGCAAAGCAACAGTAACCTGGATCTATCATTAAAAAAGTAAGTCACATTCTTCAAATTAGAAAAAAACCTGAACATATACTTGGGGCAAGTATCTTAGAGGTAGAGGTTAACAACAAATAACACAAAAAGAGAAATTTAACAGATCTGCTGAAACACTGGAAGAAGATAGCACAGTAGTTTCCAAAATGATTCCAGACAGTTTTTAAACTTCATCACAGACTATTTTTTACATGATCTTCAAAAGGAAATTTAGAGAACACAACTCTCAAAAAAAGCTAACAGATTTAACCACTAGATTTACAACCAAGAGTCTGACCCAATTCCTGAAGTAAAAGGGATTATTACTAATGCCAGAAGGGGCCAGATCTTGATCTGAGTGTACCACTGCGTCCATAACACCTAAGTAAAAGGATGAACGTGAAGACTTAGTAAAACATTTTGAACTTACGATACAGATCACAAACTGAATGATTTTTTTTTATGACTGGGACTAAACCAAGAGCACAGAATTTGGTTTTAAGGATGCTATGCAAGCTGGCTTTTATAATATGGCATGAGAGAAGACACCAGTTTCCTTGTGAGCTTTATTCAAATTCATTTCAACTTCTAGCACAGGGCACCAGTCAGTGATAACATGTTGTTGAAACAGGATGTGAAAAGGTTCTGTAAGAAGAAACCGCATTAATGCACTGCACACATTATGATATCCTAATTTATAGTCCTTGGTTTCTAACACCTGTAATTTTTCTGTTGAGTAAGGAGATCATTCTAAGAATCAAAAAGTAATTTTAAACTTACACGCCACCAAGGACTTGAACTGAAGCTATTCGAGGACTGTATCCCAGGAACTGGAGATTTAAGATTTCTGTACTGAATTCCATTTTCTTTCCTTGGAAACCCACCTTTTCAAAAAGAGCTATGCACGGCTCAGACAGCTCCTGCAAAAGGAAGATGAGCACTTTTATAGCATGTTAGAACTCCAGATGGTGACTGTGAACATCATTACTCCACACAACCCTTTCATTTCAGAGGTTTCTGCTTGACTGTTTAAGATCAAAGACCCTGAATAATGATTTGCTCTGCAACAGGTTACTTAAATAAATGAAACAATAAAAAGCCCTTATACAAAACATGCAAGGGATCTTCTTGCACGGAACATAAAACTTCCTTATCTTAAGGCACACACAAATGTATCTGTGGTTGATTCTTGCATAGTATCTTGTTTTAAAATACATTTTAATTAATGCCATATCCCTCTTCCATTGCACTAAACCCCACTCATGGTAGGGATTTTCATCTTCAGACCTGAATACACATAAGATAATACTGATTTCTACAACTTAAATGACAGCCTTGTCAGCACTGCTTATCACTTACTGCTCTGATTTTTAACTCTTATATTAGGTTATGGCAACATCAACCTCTGACTAGACAAAAGCTTCAAGATTCATACTTCTGAGGTGAAATTCATGACTCAAGCAAAAACTGTAACATCCGAATCCTCCAAACTGCTGTGGGGAGATGGTTCTTCTCCCTCTCTGTCAAAACACTTCTGGTGTCAAAGGGATTCTACCCACATGAAAGCTCCCTGCATCACTGAATCCATTTTAAGTGTCTTCTGGATAATGAACCTTGGACTCTTTTCCGTGTGGTGAGGTACCTGTAGTAGACTGGAAATAACCTCTCACAATTAAGGCCTTCCCCTGCAAGCTGGGAGGTAAGGGTTTGAAATCCCTCAGGGTAAAGTCAATTAAGCCTGAGTGTCCTGATGTTACAGTTTATGCTCATAGATAGAAATGGCCCTGCCACTCCCTTTCTCACAAGTCTTCCAGCAACGACTGCATAAAACCAACACCATAGCCAGAAGAGCTCCTTCCTGCTGGCATGTGTTCGGCATGGTTGAAACACGTCAACTGGATTGGGAACGCCTGACATGAGGCAAAGTCTCAACAGACTGCAATCTGTCCTCAAGCATGGAAACAGTCCCTCCAAGGCAGAGGTGGCTCTGTATATACATGGCAGCAGATATCTGTGCTTTCATGTGACTTTGTTAGGTAAGACATCATGTCTACCAATTTCTAGACAGTGCTGAAATTCCTCTTTAATCTTCCTTTAGATGTTTAAGGGCCCAGATGACAATGTCACACGAGTGTCACCATTATCTCCGCAGCAGTCCAGGTTATCGCACTGCAGCTAAACAATGCTTCCTGATCACATGCATGCTGCTAGGCTGCGGAAAATGCCAGGAAAGGCCTTTCAGCTTACTCCAAAGTCATAGTATGCTCATCCCCACCATGAAAGGTTAACACCAGTTAGACTGTCATGTGTCACCACGGGTAAAGAGCCCAACAGGAACAGCTGCACCATGATGATGTCCCAGTGTCTCTGACCCCTCAGCCCTTTTACAGACCTGCACCTGTGCTCTGGGACATGCAACTGGTTAGGCAGCAGCCCTTGAGCCACATGCAATGCTTCAGAAATAATCTACTTACAAAGAAAACACACAGACAGAAAAGGAAATCCTCCAATTTTCTGCCACACCTTCCACTCTGGGCATTTTTTAGATGCAGCAGCAACACTGTTATATAGAATGTTCCCCACACAGAGAAATGCAAGCTCAGCTCATGAGTTTTCTTTCAGTATTTCCCAGGTACTGCACTGTATGAAACTGGTGCTCCTGTGTATCTACATTTAGTTATTTCACAGAGTTGCTCATTAAAAAGAAGTATTTTCAGCATGACTGTTCAAGCATAAACCACATTCACAGTTGTTTTTATTGTATGTTCAGGAAAAAGAACATGTAGCAAATTCAGGACGGAAAAATGCTGTTTTCTGTCTGCAGCACAACCATGTAAAGCAAGCACAATCAAGGGAAGATACAGTGGTATAAAAAAATCAAACCCTTTGAGCTTATGAACAAAAGTCCTTTTAACTTTCACTCCCAAGTTTGTCAAATATCCCTTTCATTTCCTTTTTTTACGGTCCCTTAGAAATGGAACCTGCAAAGGAGAGTTAAACTAGGTAAGTGTAGTAACGTTACATATTAAAATACCAAAGGTCCTCCTTGTATAGAAATGTCACAGAAGAATCACGAGGAAAGTTATAGGAACAGCAGATGGTGGGGAGGAATTAAGACTGGCACTGCCAAAAAACAAAAGTCCCAAAATAAATCTGACAGGTGAAACCAGTATCTAGAATAATCAGGTTCAAGCTTTTGTAAAATTATGAAAAATTAACAATATGATCATTTCCACCTAACTTCTTATTCTCTGTATTCTGGTTTGCTAATACACCGCTGAGCGAAGCAACCCATTCTCCTCTTCTCCGCAGGTAGGAAGCCTCTGAAGAAGGAAGCAGCAGCAGCATATGACTTGCACACAGGTGCAGCTCCATGCTACTGTCTGAAGTGTGATAAATTGTAGGGCTAGAACAAGTTTCAGGGGTTACAAGAACTTAAAGAGCCACAGAACTGGCATTTGGCTATTTTAACACAACAGTCTCTGTCACAAATAATATATCTTCCAAAAGTAAGCTGATCCTTCCACCCTGAAACAAGAATTTTAAACCCAAGAACTCAATACTGACATGTACAAAAGAGCCTATTTTAATTCATGATCATCCACCAAGCTTGGCTAGAAACACTTCTATCATTTTTAATAGGATGTCTCTACTGGACAGCCAAAGAGTTCAGAAGGCAGACATACTTACTGCAGATGTTTGTTTACACTGTACATCAAAATACTCCAGAGACATGAAAGAGGATGACACATTTTAGTTCTCCTTCGTCAACTGCTACATCACTGACGGGTTAGCAAAATTACAGTGGAGTGCAATGAAGTTGCCAAATTCAAAGAAGAGAGTCAATAGTGTACTCCTCCTTTTTTAAAATGAGTACCATCTCTTCATATTGCCGTAAGTTCCTGGATTCTTGACCACATTTTGATAGTAATTACTTTGATCTTAAAAGATACTTGCAGATTCCATAAGTGATCCATCATAATGGTTGTAGGCTTGAGGAAACTCGTTCCTCGCCACTGATGAGTTACAAAATATGTAAATGTTGTTTAGTTTGTATCCACCACACATACCACCACCACTGTCTGATTTTGCCAAATGGCATTGGGTGTTGCTTTACTTTATCTAGAAGGGTGCATTATTTTGTGATTAACTCAAATTGCATTTCCTTGATGATAGCAATAGTAGTTTCTAATTACATGTATTTCATGCAAAGTTGCTTAGTTAAGTCTGCTTTTTTAATATGCGTAAAAAACAAGGTCCACAGTACAGATATTTCTTCATACTGTCCTACTGACATTTCTTAACCCACTCTAAGTGGTCTCTCCTACTGGGAAATAAAGAGTCTAGCTGACACATCCTTGACTCTTTTTACAGAAGTCCTTTTATAAGCTGTTATTAAGAATAGTCATCCCAGGCAGCTGTTTCTGATGTCCTCTCCTTTGCAAAAACAGCACAGAGGTAAAAAAACCTGACTGTAGCTAGGACATTTAACTGCTACTGCATAAAAAAAACCCAACAGAAAACCCCCCTCCTCTGTTTCCTGTGCATCCCTAGCATTTTTACTGTTGCAAAAAATGGGGAGGTCAGAGTCATCAGTGTAGTGTACTTTACAATATTTCTAATAGCTTTACTTACAATATTTATAATCCGTAAAGATTTTAGAACTGCTTGGGGTGAACAACCCATTGCCGTCAGATCAGGATAGATTCCTTCTTCTAACACGTACTGGTTACCAGAGAATTCTTCCTGGTCATACACTATGCAGCTGCACAAATAAGGAGAAGAAATTACCTATTAAGAATTCTGTGCAAGTAAAACGATGCTAGCACTTATCAGGCTTTAGCAAGACCTACCAACAGAAACATTATTTACAATGTTTTGTCCTGACAAGCTAAAGATTGATGTGCAAACTGCGAAGCATTGTTCTCTGTAAGTCCCCTTATGTGAAACCACTTCAGGTGTTGGAAAGCTAGTTGCATTTTTAGAACTTTTACCATTTTAGTGATTTTGCAATATTCATTCAATATAACTTACCTGCCATCTAAAATTTTTGAAGACTTCACAGGAAAGGCATCGATACATCTTGTGTTTTTTTCAAATATTTGGCAGTTACCCTTGAATTCAGGCTCTGAAAATAACTGGACCTTTAAAAAGTTACAAACATATTTAGAAACAATTCATTCATCAACCTTCAGTAACATGTCTCTACCATTACTTCTATAATTACATTAAAACATACTTAAAACACCCAGACTTCCTCAGTTACATATATTTTTTGTTACCTCTTCAGTGTTGCAATCCTTGTTCAAGACAGCAAGGCAACAATATCAAAAATTACTTCTGGCTGTAAATCACTCAGTAACACACTGACCTGGTTTCGGCTGGGATAGAGTTAATTTTCTTTCTAGTAGCTGGTATACTGCCATGTTTTCGATTTAGCAAGAGAAGAATTTTGATAACGCACTGATGTTTTCAGTTGTTGCTAAGTAGTGTTTAGACTAAGTCAAGGATTTTTCAGCTTCTCGTGCCCAGCCAGCAAGAAGGCTGGAGGGGCACAAGAAGTTGGGAGGGGACACAGCCAGGGCAGCTGACCCAGAGTGGCCAAGGGGTATTCCATACCATGTGATGTCATGTCTAGTATATAAACTGGGGGGAGTGGGCCTGGGAGGGATCGCTGCTTGGGAACTAACTGGGCATCAGTCGGCACGTAGTGAGTAACTGCATTGTGCCTCACTTGTTTTGTATATTCCAATTCCTTTATTATTATTATTACTGTCATTTTATTATTGTTATTATTATCATTATTAGTTTCTTCCTTTCTATTAAACTGTTCTTATCTCAACACATGAGTTCTACTTCTTTTTCCCCGACTCTCTCCCCCATCCCACTGGGTGGGGGGAATGAGCGAGCAGCTGCGTGGTGCTTAGTCACCAGCTGGGGTTAAACCACAACACATACAAAATAATTAAAACAACACTAACAAAAATAGCTCCTTGGACTATCTGCTGGAGAAGATTTTTAAATTCCCACAAAATGACCAGAATAGGCACATCTTTAGTAAAGGGCCATAAACAGTTTTGGTTTAGATTATTCATCCATTTAATCTCCAAAATACATACTCTTCCCACTAAATGAAAACTATCTGTCTCTCAGATCATAAATGGTGCATAATCTTGGCAAAGTACTCAGACAGCATGCCAACAGGCATGGTATATATTCCCAGGGTAGATAGGCTTTATGTGTCTGTTAAAGCTATAGTTAGTCATGTCAGTTCTTCTTTCTCTGCTCAGAGGATGAGAAAGGATACGTCACCCAGAGTCTTTTGTCTTTGTTAAAAAGAAAAAAAATTTTGAAGCAGCAAACCTGCTAATTTGGTTAGAGGATAATTAATCCTGATCACACAGAAGTCATTCACATTATCACATGCCTACCAGCTTTATTCACTCTTAACAGAGATACGAGTGTGGGCATGTACAGCGTTCCCCAAAGAGGAACATGCTGACGAGGGATGCAGTCTGTTGACTACAAGCTATTACTTCTTTGTTTCCTTAGGATAAGGTCTTAATAGGCACATAATACATAGATGCAAATAATTTTTCATGCACATAGCTGAAAATAAGCAGCCTTGACATTTTTATTCCATAGTTTATACATTATCCCTATGCAGGAGATTCCAGTGAGACATGCTACTAATCAAGAATGCAAAACAAGACAGCTAAGACTTTTCTCCCTGGTTTTTAGTTCCACGACATACTCACCATTTTGACTGAAATGAAAATAAAAGTAACTTTGTATAGGGACAAATATGAAAAGATTCAGAATTATGAAAGGATGAAAAAAGCCACCCATTAGCCTTGCTGTCAAAACTACGTATTAGTACTTGCACATAGGAGACAGTCCAACATAAAAATATGTTATCTCACTGAACAGACAAGTTCTCCCTGCCATTTCTTTCTTAGTTACTGACAAAGATGGCATTAACTTTTAAGCACAACTCAACAGTATTTGTGAGTGAACGAGATTCCCTTAAAGTGCAACCACCATTAGCAGAACTGTTAACCAAAGAACTAGGTTCAAAAGGAGTCAAGTCACAACTGAACCACGAACAAAAACATCTAACTTGTAGAGCCCTTGCCTCAGCAACAGAATCCAGGTACTTGCACCCCTGCATAAAGGGCTGCGGGCTCCAGCTCCGCAGAACAATCACTGATACCCCAAAACAGCTCACTTGAACCAAAACATTGCCTGGGCCCTGAGAAAGTTCTGATGGCAGCTGTGTATAAAATTCCACCTTCCTTGGGCCTTAACATGCCTTACTTAAGAGGTTTGGAAAGCAGCCTTCCTTCATCTGCAGTTCTCGCTCTTTGTCTGACTACTCAACCATCTATGCAAATACCTAGGCGTTACACTAGACAAAAAGCCATTTCTTTATTTATACATGTTACAGACACTACACAGTATGTTTCATTCACTTAAGAGAAACATCTTACCTTGACTTTACCCCTTTTGTTTCCAACAATATCCTGCAAAAGTTTGAAGGGGAAAAAAAAAAGGCAAAAAATTTTAAACGGTGATAAAATAACAAACATAACAGAAGTTTACTATTAATTACTGTTTGAAGAACATAAAAACCCCGAATTTGATAGAAAAAGTATAGCCTCAAATACTTCGGAGAAACTTGGAAAACAAGTATAAAATGAACTCCTTACCATAATGATGGGTTGAACTGAAGATATTTTGCAATTCTTTCCCCCCCATGCCTCAATGCTGGGATATAGCCCTTTAGCCAGTATATACTGCTCCCCCGTAAACTCAGGATTCTCATAAGCCACCCACCTAAGAGAGACAGAAAAAGAGAGCAATGGGTATAAGTCACACTACTTTTCCAAAATACTGATGTGTATATTCATTACTGTCTTAATGTAAGAACAAATAAAAAATTTCTCCCCTCAAGTGCTGAACTGTGATGCTATTAAAACCCTAAACAAACCCATATATCTGATATTCAAAAACGCATGCAAATTTCACTTACATTCACCCTACTATGTCGATATGAATCAGAGTGAATTAGCTAAAGCAGACCACAAGTTCAAATACACCATCTGCTAGATATCCTAAAAGCTGTCTCCAGTAAGAGTATTTTGAGATGTTTCACGATTCTATTATTTTATCCAGATCAAGTTCTTCTCTAGAAAAAAAGACAGATACCAGAATACAATTTTTTGGATGAAACTAACTTTCAGAGTCATCCAGGCAGTAAAGATAGGAATACCGATTTTTAATGTTGCCTGTACCTACAGTTCAGTTGTGTTTAAGCAAACACACACCCCAACAGAAAGTTGAGCTGCAGCAACAGGCGTATATACTAATGAGAGCAGGCTGTTCCCTGCTAGGAATCACAGACATCAGCAGGAAGAACATCCTTGAAAGTTAAGCATTAAAACCATCACAAATTTGACCAGATTAATGTATTCTAATTCAAAGCCGTTATTATAACTACTCAGTCAGATCTCATGCCTGACAGGCCACAAACTCAGATTTCTGCATCAAGCCCCTAACTTCTCAGTTGGATTACGGCTTTTTGAAAGACATTGAACTTTTGAGATACACACTTAAAGTATTAGAAAAGCAACCCAATCACTACGTTTATCTCTCCAATGTTCGATTACCGCTGCAGTGCTTTATTTCTAGTCTGAAGTATCTGCTATCAGCTAGTCTTGCTATGCATAATCTACTACATTCAATAAACCTTCTATTACAGTGTTCTTCTAACCCTGGCTCCATACTGAAAGCCCAGATAATGCATTTGCACATTGGCACTACCTTTGGTTTTGTGATAACCTGCATAATGTCTGTTGCCTTTCACTGCTAGACTTCCCAAACTTTCCCATAATTACATTCTGGCTCTTTTTTAAACTCATCCTTGTTTTTTGTTTGTTTGAGTGCCAGTATTAGAACTGGCCACAGTAACAGCTGAGTTTCATTCATTATATTTATGCAGGGATCAGAACATCTTGCTGGTTCCTGGTTCTACAAGATAATCTTCTACTCATAGTCAACCAGCTTTTAACTTTTAGCCAATGCGTTGCATAACAAGTGTATACTAGGTTATGACAAAACCCACTTTCAGTGCAGTCTTGTTACAGAGTTTCAACACCAACAAAAAATTTCACATCATAAAGCAGTAAAATGATATGGAACTTATAATTTGCAGTGGAGGCTAAGTCTCACCATGTAAATTCACCACAAAATGATCTACGTGTGTTGAGCAACTGGATCCTATTAAGCTGCAATTTTATTTCAAGAACAAATACCAGAGTCTCTGCAGATATAAGAAGTGGGGTAACTTCAAACTGAAATAAAGCTGCATCAACATGTATGTGCTGAGAGTGTGAACTTTGTATTACTTCTCCATGGCAAACACTCATATAGTGATTCACATTTATCACTATTCACATCTCTTCATTTGCCTCACATATAATCAATTATTCTAACTTGTTATGCACTAATTACTTAAGGCATATTTCAAGGCATATTTCAAAATCACTTCATAGTAATTCATCAAACAGACATAGGTATGTACAATAAATTCAGCAGACAGTTCAAATGTCTCAGGTGTGTCTATACCTGTATGCCACATATACCAAAAGCTGGGAAAATGAGGTTTCCTTAACAAATTGCTTCAGCAGATGTTCATTAGATTTTTCAGGGCACAAATGCCAGGGTACAACTACAGTGCATGACAGTTTAACTTGATTGACATCTGTTCAAACAAGTGTTTCTGATATTAAGTGAATGATAAAACATGCCAGATGCCTCCTAAGAACCTTTCCATAGCAGTTACTTCGTTTCCCCATCTGAAAAGAAGCCTGAATACAGAAGTAATCAATGTATCTCACTTGCACATGTTTATGTTGAAATCAACGGGATTTAAATAAGGACCACTCTCCCATGCAAGTCAGCCCATGCAGTTTGAGAGTTTCTAGAGTCAGGGCTTACTGGTGAAATACTTGTGCTTTTCCACTTCATTCAGAAGCCCATACAGGCTGCTGAGAGTAGTAATAACAACATCAATGACAGGCATCTGAATTCAGTACCAGGTAAACCTGTCAGACCTCAAGACTATCCCTAAAAAGGAACATTGCCTTAATCCAACTTCTGACTTAACAGAAAGGCCTGCAGAGCAAGACATCACCTCCATATCTGAGCAAGAGAGTCACATCCCAGCTGCCAGGCACCACAAAAAAAAAAGTACTCCTCTGCAGCACGGCCACAACCCTGCCCCACAGGGAGCGAGTTCTCCTAACACAACAGTTGTAACCCCCAGCCTTACAAATTGCCTAAGTTAGGCTGAGCAACAGCCTCATCCAAGGTTGCTGGCAGTGTGGTGCTGGAGACCTTCACTCCCCTGCACCATCCATGCCCCTGGAACTAAAGATGTAGGCAAAAGCGTGGTTTATATATTGTTAGTACTATTACACACACAGTATCTTTACCCAAAGCCTTCTATATATGACACCTAGGAAGCACAGCTCCAAACAATGTCTGGAAGACAGCCAAGAAAAGAACTCAAACACAGATAACTTGCCAAAATCAGCTTTGCCCATGGTCAGCCCAGGATTCATCTTACCTAACTTTATCTTTCAAAACACTGGCCATTTCTCATCACGTGTGTTCTTTCTAATATTAGCTGAGAGGGGTAATACACCTTTTTGCATTGCTCAGACTCATTTTAGGATAGGACAGATTACCTAAGTCCTGGAAGGACCTTCTCTCTCAGCTACAGAAGAAATGGCAACACCTTCATTAAACTAAATGCTATAGTTGTAAAAAGTAAGCTTTCAGGCACACAAGCACGCCTTCAGGTCTGAAATAAGAACCCACAATCTTTAAAGCTTAAATACTACATGGAGACAATGGGTTTAAATTGGCCTATACATGCTAATTGGATAGACCAGGAGGGGCCAGGAAGTTTGCAGATTTATAGTATGATTAACAAGGAGGATGAAGTAATAAAATCTTGTTTATAGGAAAGAGAGAAATCAGGTTCTTTATCATACCCCTTTGTGCCTGTGATTCCTAGTATCCCAGGGACCTGTGAACTTTAATTTCATGACTCCTTGAAAGGTTTTTTGGAACATCAGTTCAGCTCAGTTCAGAGACGGAGGGCAGTGGAAGCTGTTTGAAATGTTCTCCTGTGGGGTACCCAAGGGCTCTTGCCCTTTTCAGCTCCCAGTGGAGGTTTGCTCTTGTACCCTGTGTCTCTTCAGTTTCACTCATGTTACCTTCCCCAGTGCATCCAGATTAAATTTACTACATTCTGGCTCCTGCATATGAACTACTCATCACCTAATGATTTCCTTAATATCACTACCCATATGTACACTAGAAGCAGCCAAATCTGCACTGTGGACTAATTACTTGAAAATTAGGGGAAAACCAGGCTGATTACAGGACCACAGTAAAACAAACACCTATGTAAAAAAAAAAAACAAATCTGGAAAATTTCTTCCACCAACTTCAAAAAGGATCATCTAAAAGACAGGGGCTTTTTCAGTATTTTTGGCAAGTTTGGTGTGTTTATGGATAAAGAAAGGCACATTTCAAACATGCAATTCCTGTGATTTTGATCACATTAGCTTGAAGAGTTCTTAAGCAGAGAGGAAATCAAAATTCTACAACAGTTGACTTCAGTACTTGCTTAAACTTGTAAAGGGTGTTACCTGCTGCTAGTAAATACTTCCATTTTCTGCCACTTAAAATTCTGCCAATTTGGAAGTAAAGATCAAACCCTACTTAGAAGAAGAAAGGCCTCTCTTATTTTCAGGCAGTCTGGATTGCTTTCTCCTGCCCCAGTGGCAGAATAATAAAAAATATCCTGGATTTTATGCTTGGCCAGTCTCTGAAGAATGCTCAAGAGCAAAACATTTTCATTTTTAAAGAAGTCAATCCTCACCACCTTAGGATATTTTTTTTCAGGATGTCTTTACAATGGATTTAGCAAAGACATTAAAATATTGCTTGGAAACATTCTTCAGAAACACAATCGCTGAAAAATTTCATGCAGCTAGCGCTCAATCACCCCAAAATGGAATACGCACTCTCCCAATGCAGAGCTTGGCTGCCTTCAGCATACGATTTAGAGATGCAGTTTAACTTAGAACTTGCTCAGTAGTATCTGTGCACTGCAGTGTCAGGCTTTCTTTTCTTTGATATACCCTTTAAATTACAGAGCAATCAAATTAATTGTGTGGGAAATACAGATCATCTGTCACCTGTTACTGCTGTAACTGCTTACCCCAGATACAGGTACTTAAATTGCTATGAAAGGTTCAGGGTTTCTTATATTTTTTACTGTTTTTTTTAAATGAAATATTTTCAATATGATACCTGGAAGGTTACTTCAAAATATTATGACAAGCTTTTACTGAATCTGTCACAGTTGACAATGACATCATCTACATTACAGTCTAAACAACTCAGGAAATTGCTCAATGGATTATTCATTGCTCTATGACTGATTTCTTGGAAGGAATGATAAGAAATTTTCTACCTGAACAGTTACTTAACACTTAAAATAAAGCATTTTATTACCAAGCATGACTTAAGGCGACTCATTCAAGCTTTCTGACACATTAGCATTTAGTAAGACCACCACCACAAAACCCCCAAACACTCACAACCTCTTTGGAAACAAAAGGGTTGTACAAGACTGTTAAGAGCTGGGTGCTAGTCACCCCTTATGAACAATGCACCTAAATTTTTAAAAAGCTTATTGCTACAAATTACATCTTTAGGAGACTACAGGGTGAGATTACAGGAGGAGTAGCAGAATCCGTGGGACTAGAGTTTTGTTTGTAATGACTTCTAGCTGCCTTTACCATCAGAGTATTAGATTCTTAATTACTGAAATACTCAAACTCAGGTATGACTCCTATCTCAGCTGCAACAGACACATTTACTAGAACACCACAAAGGGCATGATAGGTAACCCACAACTTGTTTCACAGCCTTCAGAGGTGACTCTTTCCCATTAATCTCTTTTGCATATTACAGAAGACAAAAGGGCACAGCGGCTTCAAACGTCACCAGGCAGAAAAAAACCTGCTGTCGCACCATATTCATATACAAATTAGAAGTATTCCTCTGGAATGCACTGAGCTTGATTCTGCAATCTTTATCCAGACAAAACTTGCAGAGATATCACACAGATAACACACAGAAAGATTTAGGGTGTGGCTGGGTAAGGCAGAGCTTTCAGCATGTCACCTGCATATCAGGCAGGGAGAGAGACTGTATGTCTCATACCCTTTTGGTTCTACTACTGTAAGTAATTTTGTATATTTGGAGACATGATTGCTAATACTCATCTGTATTTCCAAAATACTTTGACACAGTCTGCAAGGCTGTGAAACTCAATATGCGAACAATGTACTAAATGAATCAAACAGCAAAGTCTATCAACTTATCAACTGCATGTGACAACACACATAGCACAAAGAATAAGAGTTGTTAATGGCCGTATCAACGCAAAGTTTTGGGAACCACTGTGTTAAAAAAACCCAAAACAATAAAAACAATGCCACGGTACTAAAATGCTAATAGCCTACAGGATTCACTGCAAAACCAATGTTACTTTTCAGAACAGTTGAAGTCTCAGTATCAGAATGTATTAGTGAGCACGGCAAGAGTTGTCTCCACTATACACACAACTGAAAGAACGAGCAAGGAATTTGCCTCTGGTTAAACACAAGAAGCCTGGAAATTAGTTTCAAAACTGGAAATTCATTCCGTAAAAATTTTGCTGTTGAAACGCCTTAAGAAAATACAGCCACAAGAACAAGCTATTTCTTTCTACTTCTCTGATGAAACGTCATCTCATACTTTCATACTTTGTGTATCAGCAAGTCAACTTTTCCTGGGACCATCTGATCTTATAATGAGAAGAAAGCCAATTTACTGTACCTATTCACCAAAACTTTGCTTTTCATATTCTGCAGTCAAGGGGAGAAAATTTTATCTGGAGACTTTACACAGACATTAGAAGTCAGAGTGCTGAAAAACATGCAAATACTATGAAGTTCTATAAATTCAACTGCCATTAAAAATATCACTTACACGCCACTTAGCACATTTATAGACTGTGTCCTCAGCCCATATCCAGTATCTTTCAAATTGGAAATAATTCCTAACACATTGATATTGGCACCCTTTGATCCGAAGTCTTTTTCACTGTACATTATCATATGGGAGCTTGTGAAGTCCTGTTAAAACAAAGAGAAGCATCATAAGGAAAATGCAACAGTACACTCAGGAGATGCCTACTACATGTTCTCGGTACTTACGCCAACAATCGGTCGCAGCGACTGCAACTCTTCATCATAGCCACCCCAGTCTGTCCAATCCCGATACGCTCCTTCTTCCAGCAAGTATTGATGACCTTCAAACCCAGGCTTCTCATAAGCAACCCAACTAAACAACAACAACAATAGAGTCTGCATGTGAAAATGGACAACTACCACTCTGTGTTGTTATGGAGCAGATACATGTATGAAATCTGTTCTTTTGCTGTGAATATTTGCAAATTTAACCCACGTGTATATCTAAACCCAGAAACTAGGAAAACATAAAATAAACAGGTACTGAATTTGCCCACTGCAATTTCCAGCCTATGGAGTTACTACTTCAGCTGATGGGGAAATATTGGTGTTTTCCCACACTTACACTCCTCCCAGTACTTTCATGGATCCCACTGATGTAAGTGGAAGTCTTGTCTTTTCTTCTGATTTGTTGTCATCAAGCATAAAGATCTCTGATTCTATTTCCACATGTCTCCCTTCAAAGAAAGGCTTCTCATAAATGATTACCTGTAGCAGAAATGAAGTAAAGGAAAAGTTGCAGAGAGCACAATAAATTCTGACAACAGTTTCTTTTGCATGGGCATATGGAGGGAGAAGGCACAATTACAAAACTAATTAGTGGGATCTCTCTATTCTCTTCAAGAAGTCTTTCCCTTAGAGGTGCAACATGAGGGCTTGAATGTTCATTACCCATCTGCATTACCCAGATAGCTGTTAATACTGTCATATACGTATGTGATGGATGCATAAACATGACAGAAATTGCAGTTTCATGCTGTGGTCACATACGGTAGGACCAGCCACTAAACCATCAGTAGTTGGTACATGACCAAGATATATTTATCTACCCATGTGTAGTTCATGTGTTATAAAATACCTTTGGACCATCAAATAAATATTGACTTTTACCTTTGGCTCTCCACCGAATTCAACTTTGCGACCACCCTGTTAAAAA
>VYZV01018703.1:10537-47690 GCA_013401275.1 Pandion haliaetus
CTGACTCGGCACATACTCTCTTCTATCACTAAATTTTGCCTTACAGGGTAGATGGATAGCTCTTTTTAGATAAATACAACGACAACGAGGTATATCTGGGAGATGCATGCAGGGTCTCAGGGAATACCCTAGCTAAGTGGCAGCTGAAAAACAAAGCGTGGGTTTTGCTATGTGAAGCATTAATTTAGATGGGATGCTAGGATCCCTTGCCCTTCATAGCTCCATCTCTACTATGGTGCAATCAATGGAGTGACTCCAGAGTTACATTAATGTAAATCTTACCACGTGGTCCAAAATAGCCTCGCCCAGAGAGGTTTGGAAGATGTGATTGGGAGAATAAGTGGGAGGGGTGTTCCACGAGGGAATGTATCTTTGGTTGCGGTAGCAGCTTTCCTCTACTTTTTGTATCACCTGGGCCAGAATATCCTTTCACGTGGACTTCAGCTTTTCCCTGCTTGCTGCTAAAACAGAAGACAAAGGTAACAGGCTTTCTAGTGACCCTCCCTCTGACTATCTCTAGGCAATTAATTCTTGAAATCTTCAGCATTGTTGGTGCATTCTATAAACCCAAATGTTTTGACTGCTAGAGGAGATGCAAAAGTAGAGATGTTTAAAGGAATGAGCACTCAAACATGCTCTTTCTTTTTTTTTTTTTTTTTTTTTTTTTNTTTTAAAATTGCTTTTAATGAGTTTATTTCTGAGTTTTGGCTTTTTCTCTGTATCTGCTACCTTCAGAGCCTTGCCTCTTTCCTAAGAGCTGGACTTTGGTTGATGCAAAAACCACACATACAATGGGAGAAACTCTTTCTTAAGCTGACTCTAATGTCACTGTCAAAATTGCACCAGGCATAATTTTGACCCAGAGAAAGATCAGATGTTAAAACACTGAACCAAGGGCTCATCAGCAGGAGGCCTTGTTCCTGCTGAGATTAGTCAACCCCATTCTCCTAGACATTTTTTATCCATATCAAGAGGAAGTTTGGAACTAGATTTAATCTATTTCCCAGAAGTTGCTGATGCTTTCATGTAAAATGAGGACCTTGTTGTCAAGACAGGAACAAATTTTTGGAGCCATCAAAAGACTTTCTCTGATTGGTGTATCAACGAGATGGACTAGTTTGATATACGATGGCCATAATAGTTATTACTGTCCTTCTAAACACACACATCGAATTCCTTTCCTACCTTCACACACCCACATCCCATGCTTAGGAACACAAAAAATGGAGAATTGGGCCCCACCTCACCATTCAGTGTCCCTAAAGAGATCCAGCTGAGTAAACCAAAGCGATTGGAACCAGCCTTTCATCTACTAATGGTCTAATGGGATCCCTTTGTGTTGATTTTAGCACTTTCTCTTCTTGGCTGAATTAAAGAATCCACTGCAGTAATGCCCAACCTTTTATTGTTGTGCCATGTTATTCATGAATTATTCCAGTTTCATGGTTATTTTTGGTTTGGCATATAGGCAGTTTTAAAATATTTGTAAAACAAAAGAAAGGAACACAGTTTTTCCACTTCCTGTCTGTCTGTCTAGAGCTGTGGGTCCAAACAGTTTCCAGCTTTTAGAATCTAGCTGATAATTTATGAGAGTATGGGGTGGTGTGCACCAAGAACTTGGCATCCATAGACTTGTGTGTGTTCTAGGCAAGTTCTAGTCCTGTTCCTGCTCCTCAGCAATGATTGTTACTGACCCACCCCTAGAAAAATGTAGCAAAAGCAGAATCCATGTCCTGAGTCTCTTTAAACTGCAGGCAAAATTTGGGCTTGATTTATGCTGCCGGTCAGTCTCTCTCTCTTTCAGAAGGAGACCTAGCAAAGTGTGTCGAGAACTTGGGCCCACCTTTGATGAATAAAATCCTGTCACGTCCAGGTCTACACAAACCGCTTAAAAAGAATAAAATGTGGAGGTAACATAAAGCAGTACTATGTGATAAGGGGAAATTCCCCTGCCCCTTCAGTAACAATGGATCAGTCCATCTAATAATGCACAAACTGACATCTCTTTTCTAAAAATAGATGTCTGGACATTCAGTCAATGGAGTAATCCAATTGCCTGAGCATTCTTGGGTGCTTTATCATTTAAATTGTAATAAATCACAGTATGCCACAAGCTGTATTGAGATGCATCAAGTTACATTCCCACCAATAACATGCGGCAACCAGATGAAATCAGTGTGACATGATGTAATTGAACTGAAAATTCAATGCATGCACTGTTTTGTCTTTAAAAGTTGGCTTAAATAGGTCTCTTAAAAATTAGGGGGATTTTCTTAAAATCACTGCCTGTGTCACATTTTGTCTCACTATTTCTCCCCTTTATTTACCTTAAATTATGAGCACATGGGGCCTGCCCTTAAGTTCATTGAACTCTATTGAAAAATTGCGATTGATTCCAGACTTTGGACCTGGCTGATTGGGAATTTTGCAGTAAAATATAGAAGAATCAGTATTGTGCATTTTTTAGGACAGCTGGACTAACACACTTATGCTCCCAAGAGTTCCTCAGGAATATGCTTCCACAGACTAATACCTACCGTTGTTTGGAAAAATTTCTTTATATTTAATTGCCCCCTGCCTCCTTTCTTAAGTAGAAGTAATGGGATAAAATAATTTTAACTCTCCTAACCAGTCCCTTATTTCTCAGAGTAATATTCCCACAGACCACCTCAACGAATTCCCCCCTCTCCTTGGTTTTATACATTTTTTCAGATATTTATACAAGATACATGAACATAAAAGGATTATTCATGACATTTTTGTTTCTGAAACAGGGGACTAAAGCTAAACATAATCAGGTTCAGTCCCCAGCTGATGTAAATCATTCTAGCTCCCCTGGATGTTGCTGATGAAATCTTTTTGTGCACCCAGTTAAGGATTGCTTTCTGCAGGAACGGGAGGAGGGATAAAACTGGTGGGATCAGACTCGTGCCACCTGTGATGATGCCTGTGGATGCCCAGTGTGCTGGAAATTCATCACAGAGTTTGGCTCTGCTGCCAGAAGCGAAGGTGTGATGAGATTATGGCTTGGGCTACCAGAGTCAATGTCACCGCTAACAGGTAATGGTGGGGTGGAAATCCAATGGCACAGAAATGAGACTGACCTAGTTACCTGAATGAATATGCAGGGCCCTTACTGAGCTAGATCACGGTGAAGTGCATGCTACAGGTTTTGGCTGAAATGTTACTAAGGTTAGCGAGTTCAGGCCTAGCTACATGTCCTGCTATCAACTGCTGTGGTAATTGAGCCCCTGTCTAGTTCTGCCAAATTTATTGCTGCAGAGTTCCAACGACAAAACTGAGACCCCTCATGGGGGTGAGGTTGGTACGCACTTGCAGTGGATAGAGCTGAAGTGTAAGAAAGGGGAATATTGCCTCTGACTCATTTTCCCCAAAATAAGAGAGATATAACAGGAGATCAAGGGAAGTAGTGACTTGATAAGAAAGATGAGAATGAAATGGGAAACCAGAGGAGAGAAAAATGTGGGAAAGGGGGAAAATAAACCCGCAAGGGTTACGTCTCCCATTGTAAACTCTGACCCCAACTGTAAAAGGGAAGGTGCTGGACAGTGTTAGCCCGTTGTGTGCAGCTCACTCTCATAGCGCAGGATCACTGATGAGGCACTCAAAGTGCCCCCACCATGAAGCAACTGTGGTGTTAGAAGAGGTCACTGTAGTGCAACTACAACAGAGGACAGAATTTGCCTTCCTCACCTCCAGCTGACCAACCCTGGCAGCACCGATGCAGGGTGCAGCCATGCCTCCCTTTAGCCTGCTCAAAATGCTCCACTGCACATTAAACTGTCTTTTTTAAAGAGGACTTTTAAACCCAGCTTAAGATGTGATAGTGCATGCAAGTGTGCTGGCATTTGTAGTGGGAGATACCTCCCCTATTCCCCCTCCACTGAAAGCTGCAATGAGTAGCAGCTGCTGGAAATAGTCTTTGAGGGAAGCTCTGCTGCAATCAGAGCACATGAGCATCCATGAGCAGAGCTTAATGTTCCACCCTTCTTTCTTCGCATACTTTAGAAAAATTAATTATAAGAGGCTGGGATTTGAAAAGTGAGAAGTACCATTGCCAAACCAAGCTCTTCAGTGTTCCCTTTATTGTTCTCTCTGACCAGAACATCAGCACAGACCTCATTCCTACTACTTGCATACCATATTTCCACAAACTTAATGGTTACAATGTGGTAATGAGCAATAGATTATCAGATGTTCAGATAAGATCTAATGGCTGCGTTGCAGTTTGTAGGGTAAATACAATCATTATTAAACCCCTCATTTTACAGGCATAGGAAAATTGAATTGTTTACCCCAAATTTCACATTAAATCATTCACAGAGTGAGGGAAATGGCTAAGGTAATAACGTGGCTATGTTGACAGCAGTGAAAAAACTGCCAGGATTTCATCAGGTAGCTGTAGGCTCTAACAGACGCGTAGTGAGTGTGCAGAGTTACTGCAATAAAGAGAATATGAAACTTAGACTGGTGCACCTTGCTCTCCTACACCAGATGAGAGCACATAAATCTCACCTTGTTGTGGAAGAGATTTCCAATACCTCTCGCATCCTGCCAAGTCCCAGCCAGTTGTAATGTAGTGAAGCAGCAGAGACAAAATCTTTAAAAAATGGGGCCAGGAAGGAAACGGCTTTAATTCTTTGGCCAGAAAGACTCTCTGATGAGCAGCGGTTTACATGACTACAAACAGACAAGAACCCTCTGGGCTTTTTTTAAAGTCTTGTGGTCTTCATATTTATAGGAGAAAAATGCCAAGAAATATCAAAGCTGTATCTTGTCTTAGTTTGTTAGCATGATTCCCCAGCCTGCAAAGTTGATTCTTTTTATTGGACAAGAAGAAACCCCTCTTTTCCGGTCTGTTTTCAGTGAGGACTATCTAAGTTTGGCACAGAGGCCCTCCAACAGCTTTCAATAAGGTCTTCAGCCTCTGGCCTTGAAGCTGGAAGTTACCATGGCCCTTTCATGCTTAAATTCCTGGTAGGAAGTTTGGTTTTCGTGCTTTACTATGGTTTTCCTACAAACTTTGATCTTCACTCTTGGGAGTCTCATTTACACTCAGCTGCATCCACATCTCTGGTCTTAATCTTTCATAACTGAGTGGCCTACTTATCAAAGTCTGACAGCTATCTTAACCCCCCACCCACTTGCCAATGTAGATGTAGGAGACTCTCCAACTGTTATGAAAACAGATAAGTTAATTGACTAGGCTGTTTCTTGTCATACTCCAAATATTTGGTCTCCTTTGTCACTGCAGCTTCAGTCCCTCAGTTCTCTATCAATATAGTTCCCATCTCCCCAGCACCTCAGGGTTATTTTTTCAGAGTAGCATGTTTCCACGAACAACTGATTCATTTTTGCTCGACACTTTGCTGGACATTGCTTTATTCTTGAAGGGCCACTTTATCATGTGCAAAGACTAACAATTACTATATTCTTAACATGCATATGTAGTACCAGCTATGTCAGCATGAGTCAGCAATGTCATCATTTGAGGATGTTGTGTATGAGTAATAAACATGCCTCTCTACCAAGCACAGCCTTGGGTGTAGGCTAGTATCTTCTCTTGGGTCTGTGCTTCGGTAATGACACGAAACAATCACTCTGTAGGAAAAACAGCAAGAGTGGTTGGAGGTTTATGAGTAATGACTTTTTTGGGGGAAAAAAATCTGAGAGAACTGGGTTTTTTTATTCAAGAGAAGAGAAGCGAAGGCTGAAAGTGAAACTTGAAAATTGCCTTGAAATACATAAAAGAAAGAAGCAGAGAAGGGAGTACATTGTTCTCCTTGTCCACTGGAGATGAGGCCCACAAGACAGTTCTGTGATTCTTCTCGAAGACAAAAATGTATTGTGCCAATACAATCTGACAGAAAGGGGATCTGCTGGACTGCAGGGTGTAATACATTTTGCCTGCATTTGTCAGTCTACTATGGATTGGTGACAGGTTTTTTTTTTTGCCTAGCTTCCTCCTTGGCAGTCCATTTAAAAGTGGCTCATATTTTGTTATTACCTCTGATGGTTAGCAAACGATCATATCTGTGAGTTAAGTCTCATTTATGAGCTTCTCATAATAATAAAGTGGTTCTTTTAAGAATCCTGTTGCTTGCCAAAAACCTATTACTGCAAAAGTCTAAAGCCATTTCCAAAATAATTTATTGGACAACTGCAGTCAGAGTAAGAAGCGTTAGCAAGGCTCTCATTTAATACCAACATTTAAATACATTTTAAGGTACCCATAACCGTAGTACCCAGATGCCATGTATGTAAGCGTAGCATTGTCTCTCTCCAAAAGAACCATTTTCCACCAGTCTTCTTTTATAAATGCTGCATTCATCCCTGAGATAGTTTTCAGGAAGGACTGTTGGAGAAGCTGGCTGAGGGCCTGCTTAGGCAAGGGATGTACCTGCGTCAGCTCTCCACAAACAGCAAGCAGCAGAGAAGGGCTTATCTACCCAGGCAGGTGCAAAGAGACCAAAGCTTCTCTTGCCTGTGTCCAGAGCTGGCCAAACTGAGCTGACTGTGGTCTGGAAGCCACGCAGCAGTGTTAACATGTTAGGATATATAAACTAGGGCTGGAGCTGGTTCACATCCACAGCGTAGGGATGTGGACCATCAAACTCCATGGAAATTAAAGGAAGCTATGCACCTTGCCACAAGCTGATAGTTCTCCCAGAGGCTGTCAAGCCGTGCAGGGTGGTTTTGGGTCCAGATACGAAATTCGTTAAGTATATAAAGATGTGTTCTTTGTGGTAATTGAGGATATTTATAAAACATTCACTCTCCTTTGAACGCAAGATCATTCACAAAGGGGAAAGCCTTGCTAACTGAGTTAATTCCCTTTTTGAGCCTCTCATAATAAGAATTAGTTGGTTGGGTTTTTTTTAAAAAAATCATATGAATTCTGTGACTCACGAGGGCTGTAGGTGGTATTATTTGTTTTGGTGTCTGGAATCCCAACGTCAAACTTGTCTGTGTCAGTAGATTGATACAACGTTGGTTTTGGCGAGAAGCATGGTAGGAGAAAGGACATCACTTAACAGATACTTAAAATGTGGTCAGGCTCTGAAAAGTGACTCTTAAAAATGACATTGTGGTTTTCCATATTTATTTTCTCTCAACAACTTCCAGAAACAATCTGCTGAGTTCACAAATCTAAAGGTGATTTGTTGAGCTGTCACCTCTCTGTGCTCAATGGAGGGTTTTGAAAACCCCACCCTTTTCCATGTGCCTCTTCCATCATCACTGCTAATAAGGATTCCACAACTGGAAACTAGCTGACATGTTGCTGATGGATGCATGAGGCTGAGTAAACTCCAGCTTGCTCTTCCACAGCTCCCTCGGCTTATCAGGGATAAGAAGAGACATAATTCAGCTTCAGCTTGAGTTAACACAGAGGTGTACAGAAGGAAAATTGTAAAGCAGCAGTAGGATGATCTATTGGTTAAGACATGGCTCTGAAACTAAGGAGGCCTTAGTTCAATTCCCATCTTTAAAATAATACGTAGTCATGATGGCTATACTCCACACTGCCTCACCCAGCTGTTGGCTTATGCAGAGCTAGCAAAAGCAGTTTAGACTTAGTCAATATGACTAATATGTAGATATTTTCTTCTAACATGATTGCTTTTCCATTTGGCCAATGCAGGTATAAGGAGTGGCCAAGGCTTAAAGGAGCATTTCCCAAAGTTTGGTTTTCATGGTTCTGCCATCCCGCTGCGGGATCTCCCATATGGCAAAAGACACCTGTGCTACGTAATGGTATGTGATAGGGGAGAAATAGAACTGGCATGTAGTAGCTGGAGAATGGCTGTATTTTACTGTGTTCTCCAAAACTCCTGATTTTTGGGAATTGGTGAGTGAGACAAAGCAGAACTTCTTTTCTTCCCTTCTAAACATGCAGAAACAGGAGAATGCAGAAAGGATGGGGAAAGCAGGAAATTTAAAAATCTCAATACTGCTTTTTGCATTGGACAAAATTAATTTGGGAGTTACAAGATAACGTCATGAAGAGTAAGATCTTCACATTTTATAAATCCAGTTGGTAATAGTCAAATTCTAATGTAGATTCCTGTTACCTCTTGAAAACGGAATGGAAAAGACGTGCAGAAGGAATAGGCCAGCTTTCAGATGAAGGGTTTGGAAAGCAACTTGCAATAAACACAAGTTTGTAATTGCCCTAGTGACCACTTGCTCGAACGGAGACTGGCAAATGAAGCAGCCAGATTACTCCTTCAGCCTGAAAAAGCAGTCACTGGCTTCCTGGTACCTGTGCAGGATGTCAGCTAAAGCTACATCTAGCATGTAGATGACATTAATCTGGCTCCAAAACTTAGCATAACTGTACTTAATGCAACATTCTCGCCTGAAAACTAAAGCTAATTAGTCCATGTGGAACGAAGCTGCTGATGCAACTAGACTGCTGCTGATGCCAGAGCTAGCAGGGGTTCTTCTCCTCAATGCCATGTAGACACAGTCATAGGATACTAATCAAGCAAAAATAAATCAGGATAACTGAAATGTCCTGGACTTGTCATGGCAAAAAAGTCAATCACGCAAGTGATGATATTGAGAAAAAAATAACTTCATTTTTCCATGGAAAATATTCAAAGACAGTCAAGATGCCAAAAAATTAAGTCATTCTTCTATAATCCATTATACTGGGTGTCTATGGAGAAACACTAGGGATGATCACTTCCTTTAGATACCTTAAAAATCAGGTAACTGATTTCCCCATGTAAAGACACGCATAGGTTATGAATTTTTATTTCAAGAGCATGTCATCTTTATGACTGACATGCTTAGAGTGTAATTTTCCTGTGCAAAGGTGGAGCAATTTTGGTTAAGCAACATTTATTGCTTTGCATTCTTATTTAATTGAATTAACTACATTTTAAATCAGTATGTTGAGAGAAAGCTTGTTGGAAGAAGTTTGGCTTATCGAGCCCTGAAGTGGTGAGCTGGGAGTACTAGGTCCTATTTCACAGTGCCGTGGGAGGCTGTTAAAGCCTGGTCCAAAACCAGCTGAAGTACAACGAAAGAGTCCCATTGACTTCAAAGGGTCTGACTCAGGCAGCTTTTCTGTGTTGGTTTCTTCATCTCTGAAGTTGGCAGAAATGCCTGCTTCTTAGGTATGGGATCCTAATGATTCACCCACACCATGCAAGGATCACAGGGAGTTTTGCCTGAGGGACAGGAGAGAAATTAGAGAAGGCTTATTTTATCAACAGTTCTTCCACAAAATGGTAGGAGCGAGGTTTTATCTGATAAACCAAGAGGTTAGTAAGAGAAGATGTCCGTAAAAATCTATGAAGGGTATGGAAGATGGTGGCTCTGAAACACGAATACTATGAAGTTTCAGGTTACGTTGCTGAGGAAATATGGTACAGGTTTAGTTAGTATGGCTTAAGCAGGCAGAGTTTTTGTCTCAGCTATGATTATTATTGTGTGTTTATGAAAGCCAGTGGTTACGTTATACCACGCATCAGGAGTTTGAGCTTTGCAGGTTAGGTATTTTCTCTAAACCCAAGACTCATTTGTGTTTTGATTCTATTTTATTCAAATTTTGGGGTACAAATGAGAAGATAGACTGATACGGTTTTAGTTCATCTCCAAAAGGTCCAAGCCTGAACTAAGCTCAGGTCCAGACATCTTGGTCTTTAAAAACTGATCGCAGGTTGGAGTTTGGCAACTGGCTCCTCTTCAGCCTTTCTGCTTTCAACCTTTTGCTGAATACCCCCTAACTTTGCGTCTGTGAACCTCAGCGTGAACCAAAAGCAGTCCCAGTGTGTCTGGGTCCCACCCAGGAGGACTTCACAGAGACCACGGCAGAGACTTTCCCAGACCAAGGTGAAGGCATTGGATGAATCCTTGGGGTGAGGGCGTCTTGTTTAGCCACGGGTTGAACACCACCATGCACGGTAAGGTCCCATGCCAGCTGCCCAGCATAAACTACAGAAATGAGTATTGGTTCCCCAAGCTCAGGTGCAGCCTCTTAAGGCCTCAGTGGGACTGGTGGGAACTCGGTGGGGTGCTGCTGGGAGTAGGGCGGAGAGCAGCGTTGCAAAGATGCCTACTGTAAAGGTGGGTGTGTAGGGGAGGCCTCTCTGAAACGTACTTTTTAAAGCTTTCTATGTATTTCTGGAACAAAGAAAGTGGTAGGGAAAAAAAGGGTAAAAGCCTATTGACAAATGATATCTGAAATTGCAATACAAGCAGATACACATATACGACATATTACAGTAATTTTAATTGCTTGTAATGTAGCCCCTCTCCCCCCGCCTTGCTCTCGCCTTCTTCCTCCTGTACTCTCTCCCCCTGCCAGTGTCGTGTCGTTCGTCGCCCCCCCCCCGGCCCCGAGTTAATCTGTCGCTAGATTCTCAGCTTTTCTTTTGCTTCTGGTTTCATTTTCAGATGACAAAATTCAAGGCACACAGCTCTGCTGTCTGGTTGCCCTGGTAACGGCAGCCTATTATCGTACCTTGTCATTCATCAAGAAAGAATTGCACTTGACAGAGATAGACCAAAATGCCTGCAGTCTGCAGCATAAAAAAAAAAAAAAAAAAAAGAAAAAAAACTGTTTTCTTTTCTTCCAAGTATGTAAAAGGCCTTTAATGCCTATTTAGCTACATGTTTTATTTAACATTGCTTATTATCCACTAAAGTGATTGTCAATACTCATAGAAATAGATATTTCCTCCTCAAAAATATATTTAAGTCAAATTTGTAATTCCGCCTTGCTTTCAACCCTTCCACCCTGATGCACAATATAAAGGAAATGGTTAAATGATAAACGTTTTGCATGTTGAATTCACCAAGTGACCACACAAATGCTGCCTTTCTGCTTAATTATGTCTTGTGTTGGTTAGCTTTCCTGCTCTCTTTATAGAGCTTCAAAAATAATTAGCAGGGTATGTAATAAATAATTGAATTTTATCTTTAATTAATCCTTGAAGTGCAGAGTGTTATGGAATACAGATAAGTGTACGTACATAAAAAGTACATAAACAGCATGCATTTATACATATATATGTCGTATGTTTTAAAAAGGTAGAGGTTTGTCTGAGCATAAAATCTGTAATCACTCTTTCTGAAGTTGGAACAGTCCCAAATTCATTGTTCTTCAAAGGCAGGAAAAGGTAATTGCTTGTTATTTTGCCTACCTCATCTTTGCCATTTGAATTAACCCAAATTAATTCCTGAAATCTGTGGCCTCATACCTTTTGGCTAGTGAGCACGTTTATGCGGTGCAACTCCCAGTATTGTGATTTTTTTAAAATCTGAGTGTTTTTCTGATAAGTGTATGGCTGGTTAAGTAGCTGTAATTGAGGGTTGGGTTTTTTTGGCTTGTATAAAAAGGGTTTTGGGTCAGTTTTTGCTTACATTGGTCAATTTGCTTGTTAAAGGTGAGATATGTTGTAAAATAGGTTTTATTGGCCATGTGGTATTTTAAGTTGCTTGGGGTTTGAATCTTTGATTGTTGAATCTTTTGTCCTGGAGATCAGAGAAAAAGGAAAGGGAGATAGATAGTGGAGGAGAAAGATAGAGTGCACTTAAAAAAAAAAAGGGGGGGGGGGGGGGAGAAATTCCTCGCATAGATTCTAATGCCAGCTCTGTTTATTTTCATTAAGTGTGTCATTGGCGTTATACCCAGCCTGCAGGGCTGAGGAGCTCTGAACTTTGGAAGTTCACTTTGCGCTCCCCCACTGAAAATAGAAATCCGCGTGTTGCTCTCTTTCTCCGTTCGAGCTTTCTGTCTACACAAACTCCCACATGGGTAAGGGATACACGGGGAAAATAGGCGGTTGCGATGGCACCAAATCAAATGCAGATCTTTTCATTTGAGGGGTCCTTGGTGCGTGCGGGCTGGGAAAGGCTCCCGAGGACACATCCTGACCATTTCAGATTCACAAACCCAGGGCGCTTCACCACACGGATTTTGGATTTATTTGTAGCAGCAACCCAACCACAAAAAGAGCAGGGCGAGAGGGAGATGGCACTTAAACCGCGTACTAATACGCTAGTTCCTAGAGCCACTTCTGAACTTTTTACTTTTTACTTTAATAACGCCGCAACACCAGTGTTCATTTCCTGTTCAACCTCGGTCCTACCTTTTGATTTTTAAATCTCCCTTAGGCTAGTGGTTTCAGCGGACAAAGAAATGAACAGGCAGAAACAATTAAACTAGCAGATACAGTGAAAACCAACACCACAGCACTTTTGCAGAAATTGCAGTGTATGAACGAATTCTGTCCTGTATTTGATGTTTCAACAGTCGGTCTTATTCTTGCAGTTTCTTCCAGCCTTCCTCTCGGCTAAAGGAATTCTGCTATCCCTTAGGACCTCATAAATACATAGAGGCACTGGAAATATTTTCTCTGTATATTAATATTACATGATAATCTCGTTGAAGAAAAATAAAATGCTAGATCTAGATCTTCTTAACTGCAAAATGGCTCTTTAAATCCCTTTTAAATGTTCGCATATGTCTTTATGAAAAATTGGAATTTGGAATGTTTATACAGTCCTGAGTAGTGCAAGTGAATATCCTTAAATTAGCTTTTCAAGTTGATTTACAGCCTGAAATTTCTGTAACAAGACACGAGTGTTATCTGTTAAGAAAGAAATAGGTTTTTCTGTTATTGTCTGTCTGTGTGTCTTTGCTGTGAAACAAAATGGGAGCCAAAATGCCAGCTATAAAATGAACTTTCAGGAGGAGAACAGGCTATGTGGGAATTAATAAAGAAGGAATTAACTTGCACAAAAATTAAAATGCTGCTTGATTTAAAAAATAAAAAAATATTTTAACCAAGTTTTATTGATCAAATCTTACAATACAAGGCAAAAAACCAAGTCCCTGAGAGTTGATATTTGCTTTACTTGAGGAAGGACTAAACATCTATCAGATCTAACTAATTAATTGCTTCTGTCTGTTGATGTGTGTATCATTTATGTCTCTGTCTTTCCAAGGTCTCATTTTGTGCTTATAGTCCCGGTACCTGAGTATGTGATAGATTGGAAAATAAGGGCAGCAGGACACAGCTTTATGTATTTCTGAGCATTTTTAACCCTGTGTTCTGATTCAGCCACAAAAAAAGTTGTAGACTGACGTTTCAGTTGGGTGGATGGAAATGTATTTGTAGACGGTAAGGCCAGAAGAGACCCTCATAAACAGCTTGTCTGGCCCCCTCTGCAAGCAAAGCTGGGGAACCTCGCTCAGTAAACTTTACATGCAGTGTTTCGGCAACTACTTTAGCTTTATTTGTACTCTGGCACATAGGGAACGGTTGATTCTCTGAAGCCAAGTTTTTAAAGCACACTTGGCACATCCTCTGGGTTTGAAGTCACCCTCAATCTCTGAAGTAAGTGTAAGTCAGGGAGATGCTTTCTATGGGTCTGACTCAGTAAAAAAGCCCTGTCCTGCTGTGGCAGGAGGGAAGCCCATGCAAACGCTCACAAGCCTCCCAAAATTGTCTCTGGAGGTGAGGAGGGCTGCTGCGAGGTCTTAGAGGAGGTTGCTCTGTGTGAGAGCCAGATGGAGGTTTTATTGAATCCAGCCTTTGGGTATCGGCACAATAAAACACCTCCTGTAAACCAAACTCTTTCTCTCTCTCTTCCCCCTTCTTTCTTTTTTGCTCTCTCTTTCTCTTTTTCCTCCTACTGCGGTGAAAATTTGAGGAATGTTGTGAGTAGACCAAAACCATGGCACAGTGCGTGCTTATCTAAAGTTCAGTCAGAACAGAGTGACTCTCCTACCTTTGAATATGTCTGAAATTAAAATGTCATGGCTCAGATTCCCCCTTTTGCTCATGATGAGTTATATCCTGTGCTACAAATCTTTCCTTGCAGTGACCGATGCTTTTCTGAAAGCGAGATGCAGTTGTGGAACAGCTAGAGGAAGGCTCATGCTATTTGTCTCCTTGCTCTACATGTATTTAAAGTGTATAAATTTCTGTTCTATTTTTGCATGTAGAATCGGTGTTTTCAGTGGCACCACTATAGGTTAAGGTCTAGATCTGAGGAAGGGATTCAGATGCTGGCTTTTCTATGTCCTATTTCAGAGGTGGCAGCTGTGATCTTCCTCTGGAGGCATTGAAATGTAACACTTTTTTTTTTTTTTTTTTAATTAGTTAAAATGGAGTGAAAGCAAGTGAAAGATGTAGTTGGAGAGTTGAGGGGCATATATGCAGGACAGTACAGTGATAGTGGCTTTTCCTGTTGCATGCTATGAAAATAGCCCAGGGGTACCATCTGAGCAGTGTAGTTAGGCAAACCAGAATCTTGTCGGGATCATTTGCATCAAGCAAAACCCATTAATTTTTATCTATTTTCAGTATTTCTCTCTGATGTGCTGCTTTATCATGTTAGTCTCTGACATTATGACCTCCAGATTTTAGGTCTGATTGTCAGCTACTGCCACGCGATGGGTACGCCACAGAGCTATGAGGAATTTACATCTAGTACAGAATATAGTTTTCCATTGGTAGAAAGGGACATCATTCATGCCCTTAAGGACTGCACTGGTTTCTACTCACTTCACAGCAATATATTAGCTCTGGATCTGACTTTCCGTAGGCCTCTCTGGCTTCACATTGTACTTTTCGTGTGCTGTCATGGTGGCTGAGGTTAGTGGGGAAGGTTTTCCTGGCAGCTCCTATATTAGAGCAAAAGAGGCTAAAGTGGCCTCTGGAATTCCCCTTCTGCCGAGGGGATGCTGAATTTCCATCAGGCATGAAAACTGGGTTATTTGTTTTCTGCTTGCAGGGGTGATTGTAGGACTAACATGTACTTCACTGGCAAGTGATCCTGCCTAAAACTACCCACGAATTGTCTGAACTTAGAAAGTGCTAGTGGAAGGTGGTGCTTCTGTAATTCTTCATTATAGTAGTACTTTTTCCCGCATAAGAAGCGATGGCTACGGCTCATAGTTAAGGATCTTGGACTTACGGACCTGAATGATCCATTGTAAACTGTGAATGGCAAATGTGAAGTTCTGAAGATTTGTGATACCTTTATACAGTAAGAAACAGCTTTAAAAGCTGAAATAAATCTTTAAATAATTTTCCTGTGTCACATCAGAACCAATGAAGTATCATCTCTGTACACATGGTGGACAGTACCTTTTTTTTTTTTGTTTTGTTTTGTTTTGTTAAATCCATAGAAATACCTTAGTTTACATATGGATAAGACAGGTTTTCTAACTTTTTTGTATTCCTCCCAGGGCAGTTTTTAAGCTTAATTGAATTGATACAACTAGGGAAACTTTATTTCTTATAGCAGGACAAACCAAATGGTCCCATTCAAATATCCACTTCTTCCTTTTTGAAATTTGGTTCACAATTTAGAACAAGATTAAACATTTCTGAGTGGGGAATTGGTTTAATCATTAGGTGCAGAGTATTGCCGGACTAAATATCTGCAGCATTTTAGTGAGGCATCAGTGGGTCTTTGCGGTCTTTTTTCTCAATTTAATCTGTAAAAAACTAAATGCTGCTTTGTTTCACTATCATTTAAGTGTTTTGGCAAGGACTTCAGCCAGATTTTACAGCCTTTCCACCTTTTCCCTCAAATTCCTGTAATCAGACTCTTTTACAAGCTGGTATCTGATTATTCCTCTATTAGTTTCCCCCAAAGCATATCTTCTCAGAAGCAAAAGGTGATTAGAACAACTAATGCTGCTGGATTACCACACCCAGTACGGTCGCCTTTAAAAAGCTCCTGTTTAGAAAATGAGACAACAGTCCAAAACTGGATGAGGATTTCAACTGTGGAAAAACCTGAGATTATAAAAATGCCTTTAATGTTGTTCTGCTCTTCCTTTTTGCTTGAAGTAGATCATTTTAGACATGATAACATGGATGTGCAAAGGATAGACATTTCACACCACCAATAAATGGGATGCAGGAGCTTAAAGGAGTTACAGCAGGCTTTTGCCACCCAGCTGCTGGCTGCTAAATACTTCTTAAATTTTGATTTAATGACCACTATGGATTTGCATAGAAAAAAGAAATGGAGGAAGGAAGAATGCTGAAAACTTAGTGTGTGTGGATACCACTACTATAAATAAATGTTTCCTCATGCACCACAAACATAGGGCGAGCACGGCTGTTTCAGTTGATATTTTAGCATTAATTTTTAGTATCAGCCAGGCTGCTGGTTTTGATCCTCCTTTTCTTCCTTGCCAAGCACTTTCGTTTTGCACTTCGTAGCAATGAGGTGTTGGTGTAGTATCGCTAACTGAAGCACTCAAGACTCAAGTGTCAGGTGCCTAACATCATGAGTCTTAAACCAATGAGATTAGGAAAGTAATACATGGGACTTACTTTCATTGCCTTCCAGCTTTTGAAATTGTTGATTTTCTTTGGGTTACGTTTTACAAGATCTTCCTCCTCAACCTTAAGCGTAAAGGCATCTTCCTTTTTTCTAGCCCCCCTTTTAATGAAAACTGGTATTTTCACAGGCTTCCATGATTTCAGGAACTCTGTTTCATGGCAGCCACTGTAAAAACGTTGTTACACTTGTGGTGAGAACATGGTGGCAGGAAAACTGTTACCAGAGTTGGATGTCTCTGAGCTGGAAAAGGCATTTATAGACTGTGGTTGAGGGACACAGGGTCAAATATTGTAAGTCTTACCTCATCTGTACTTAGCCGAGTCCCTACCGACTTCGGTGGGAGCTCAGCTGGAGTGAAGAGATGAAGATGTGTCCTACTTAGAAGTTGAGACCCTGTCTTGTTGGCAGGGTTTGTTTTGTTTAGTTGTTATGATTTGGGAAGCGACAAGAGATAAACACTGCTCGGCGAAACAAAGGGAGCTATAACCAGGCCGTGCTCATTACAAAAGCATGATATTTAATGATGGGAATTAAACAGAGCAGAAAATACATTTTTTTCTGGTAGTTCAGGTGCTTTGCCCCCACTGCCTTTGCTGCACATGAGTCCGTGAGAAGCATTTAGATGTATTCAATTCAACCTATGATTTTAGGGCAGGATAATTTCTCATCCAGTTTTAGAAAGGAAAGAAACCAATCTTGTGTGGTAGAAAGCAGGCTTACCAAAGCAGGTTCTGATTTCAGCATTTCAGTGGCTATAAGGTCTTGTCTCAAGCGCTTCTGTCAGGACCCCTGGGGGAAAGTGGGGGGAAGACAGGAAAAACAAAAAGATAAAAGGTAATTTTAAAAATTACATTTTAAAATGCCTTTTAATGAGCAACTCTACTAAAAGCACCTGTCATTTACTTCCAAATAAGTTACCTTGAAGGTTTGGTGGATGCCTTACAATGGTTATTTGCGGTAGACCATATTATGTGTAGTTCTGAGCACACACAGTTTCCAACAGAAATTGTATTGAAATTCCTCATGTAAATACAGGTTCCTCACAGGAGCAGTGGATTTGGCCATCTATTCTGCATGGGTGTAAATAGTACTGTCCAAAACCTTCTGCTCACTACAGGGACTGAACAAGGTCCCGTTTTGTCTCAGCCAGAGCTATTCTGACAGCAGACCCTTTGACCAGCCAGACATCACTGTTGGCTACGAATGATAAGCACTTCCAAAAAATCAGGCCTTGCAGCTTCTTTGTTGGCTGGAGCAACTGGTCACTTCCACGTGAAACAACAGGAAAAAAAGGGCAGACTCTAATCTTCATTATTTTGATGTAACTCTGGAGAAATACTGTTAGCTGCAGTTATTCCCAGAACTGAAAGCATTAGGGAAGGTACATGAAATCTTTATTTTTCTAAGCAATTTGATCTATAGTGTAGGGAAGAGTGCTAAATATGCAGAGAATTATTGCAAAGAATTTTAGGAAACTTTCCTCTCCTTTCCTGTGTCCTGTGCAAGTCTTGTCTCTAATAACCCCTTTCTGAGATTACTGCACATGTATCTGTATTCTGCCATGGAATAGATATCTTCTGCTCAGTTGAAGCACAGTGAAAAACTCAAAGAGTAGAGGGATTTTTGGTCCTGTTTGAGCATACCCAGGGAAAAAAAAAAAATGCTTTTCTCTGTCTTTTTAGCATCTTAATTTAAAATAAACTGCCTCAAAACTATGATGCTGTAAAACAAAGGAAAAAGAAAAGCTCTTAAAGGAAATGCTCTTAAACATAAGGATATGAGATAATGAAATGGGCTACTGGGATAAGCATATTTATTGGGTTTGTTATGTATCAAATGTAACAAAAGTAAAGTGTCTGAAGAACTCCATGTGTGGTTCCTTCACACTCTTTGATCACACAATTCCCCCTTTAATTCAGATGCAGTAGAGCTTAAGTGGCTTCATTGATGTGTTAAGTGTGGAATGATTTTTGTATAAAATAAAAAAAAAAAAAAGGACCCCATTATGTGTCCAGAAAAGCCTTGTGTGCACTTGTTTATTGAGACAGGAAGTCGGTTTCCCACACTGAACAACAGTGCCGAAACACTGAAAAATTGTGTAGGGAAGAAAAGTAAAGGAAACTTAATTTTCTACCTGGCAGAAATCGGCCTCCGGAGGAAGAAGTAGACAATGAGATTGGGCTTAAACTGAATAATAGAGCCTGATTGATTTTAGGAAAATGCTCCACATCATTTATATAGGGGGTTCATGTGCTGCTTTTGTTAGTAAAATGCGAGGCTTTGGTACAAGCGTCTTTGTAGTCAGCCTGCTGCTTAAGTATTGCTTCCACTATTGCATTGCCCAGAGGAGAAAACCCCCAGAAGAATGGCTGTCAGGTAGAAACACAGCATTTAAATATATATTAAAAATAAAAGAACAGCGGACTACTTTTAGGTCACTTCTTACCGGTTAATCACTGACAGAAATCTCTGTGAGGCCCTTTTGAACAAAGCCTTGGATGCTGCAGTGGTGTAAATCAGGATAGTTTCTTTTATCCGAGACAAAGGAGCTACTCGCCGCTCGCGCACCTGGCGCTCAGGGCCAGCCTTTTCACACAGCAGCACAGCAAAAAACACCGTTTCTCTAAGACCTGAATTTTAATATTAAAAACAAGACAGAAAAAACCAGACAGGAAGGTTTTTGGGCTGATAGTTAATACGTTTCTACTAACACCTAGGAATTTTAACATGATTAATAACAGGCGCCAGTGTTCTGATGTATCTCAGTCTCCTATTTGGTCAGCGAGCGTTATGGGCTGAAAGTGAAATATCGAGGACGGGCATTTATGGGTGTTTTCAGAAGCAGCTGTAAGTCCCCAGAAAGGTCAGAAGTGCAGCGGGCCCAGTGCTGTGGGCTCAGAGCCCAGAGTTTTAATTGGAGGAAACAAACCCAAGGTCTGAGGAGCAAGACCGGCACAATGAAATCAAGTGACTTGCCAAAGGTCATGTAATTCATTGGTAGCAGAGACCAGAATAAATATCAGAATTTGCAGGTTCTGTATTTTGCTGCAATTTCATATTTCCTGACTTTTCTCTGGTTTTATTCAGCAAATAATAATGTCTTCTACCTCTGCCACAGCAGCGTGCTTTTGTGCTCAGCACTAAGGTCTCTTTTCGCTTTGGAAGCTTGTAAAAATGTGTGGTTTCCTAGACTCTGGTGCCAAAACCAAGGCTATTCAAAACAAACAAACACAAAAGCCCTCCAAAATGCAGACTGGGCCTTTGTAAATATTACCCTGAGGTGGATTTGTGCAAAACAGTCACAGGGAAAAGACACCCCCCCCTTCCCTTTGCCCCAAACTGGTGGGTTTGCAGGACCTCAGTGACAACCGTCAGAGGTTCTCTGTAGCTGTGTCCCTCCTGGGGTAAGAATCACTGCAAAGCACTTGTTCCTTTTACCTGAATGCCAAACCTCCCTCACAAATACGTGTACTTATACGTAATAAGGAGGAATTTAAACTGAAGTATTTTTTACCAGCCTCCCTTTAATCCTTGTAAGGCAAGACTTGGAGAGAAACTGCACATCTTCCTAACGCGCGTGTACTCTCCCACTGACACACGCAGCTCCCCCTTCCACAACGCTGCTCTCCCGAGCCTTTTCCAGCCCATATAAAATTCTTCTTCCTTTCAGCACCATCTCCCCACACCCAGCACATTCCTTTCATGTGCACAGACCGATGGCCTTATCTCTCACTCTTGCCCTAATTATGAAATGTGTGGTATGTTGCTGCTCCATGAGAACAGAGCGCGCTGCAACCGGGCAGAAGTTAAAGGACTCTTACTGCTCTTCAGGCAAGCCAGGTTCAGCGTAAACTGGCAGTCCTTGGTTGGTTGGTTGGTGGTTTTTTTTTAATTTCTCTTTCCTTGAGAACAACAACAAAAAAAGATAATTGAAATGATCACTAAACACATAAGCTGTATCTTGCTTATGAGGATGGCTCAAGGAAGGTTGTTTGCACTGAGCTAACCTTTCCGGCACTGGATATGGGTCTGAAGCATTCGTACATTTGTTTGTCACACCTGACAGACACTGAGACAGTACAGAGGACTTGGATGCTGAGCTCCTGAGCTCGACCTGGGGCTCCGGCTGTTTCGGTCTTGCTGCGTCTTGCCATCAACGCAGACATTTCTCTCTGTTCTTGAGAGCTGCAGGACCTCAGTACATAGCAGGAGGCTTTCTGTGTCTGGCAGGCATGTGGTCCTTAAAATGCAACTGTCAGACACTTTGCAGTGGGATTTTCAAAGTGGATGACTACTGGCTTATGTCTGCTTCCACCAAAATTGTCTGCAGCAGCAAGACAGCTAGGCCAAGCTACGAATGCCTTTGAAAATCCCACCGTGAAATACTGTGCATCCGAGAGCTACATCCGAATGTTGCAGAACCCCCCCTCTTGCCCAATTATTTAAAAACATAAGCTATACTGCGTTAGCCTGGTCATCCGTTCAAAAAGCGGAACATATTCGTGACCTGCCATCAATTCCTGCTCCTCCTGACCCTCCCCCTATCCCCACTTTGTCAGCCCGTAGTGAACCAAAAACTGGCTTTTCTGATTTGAATCATGATTCAGCCTGATGCGATTTGAAATGCCTGAATTCTTAACCCCCTGCATGATGGGATTTTATCTAATGGAAATGCCAGCAGCCTTTAAGTCAGGCATGGCAGTGTCTTGCCAGCCGCTATACCCAGCATGCTAAATAAATGATAAATATTGTTGCACATATGTTACATCTGTCAAAAGTCTCAACATCACGCAATCATCATGTGGCCTTTATAAGGTGATGAAAGGAGCAAAACCAACAACAAACCCCAATGCAAATATCAGATAGGCATAAGACATTCTCTGCCAGTGCAAATAAAATATCCTGTTAGTGAAATACGCTTGTAAGGAAGGGGGATATCTTTTATTAGGTAAGGTAAAGAGCTGAAAACAGTGGACATGCTGTGGATTCAGAGTTTCTCCATCAGGTCAAGCAGCCCCCAGCTCCCCCGTGTCCTTATTCTGCAGTGGGTACAGTGCTGTTATTATTTTCATTTAGGAGGTCCCAGGTTCTGCTTTTAAACACCATGTTCAGGTGTGGGAGGAGAAAGGAAGGTAAATAAACTCTTAAAGATTTTAAGTACTGATGTTACTCTAAACATCAGGTGTGTAGTCCCACATCACACCAAAACATTTCAGTCTGCTGAAGGTTGGTATATACTGTTTTACTCCTCCCCAAGGCCAGAATTTTTAGTATCGCTTGCTCTAGAAGGGCCATTTGGCCAGTCACAGAGGGCATTAAGGCAAGACTGCGCTCAGTCTTAATGCCACCATTCAAGAACATGCAAATTCCTTGCCTATCTGAGGTTTGTCAGGGTTACCTTGAAGGGCACCCTGCTTCTGCAAAGGCCTCGTCCTGCCTGTGGGAGGGAGATAGTGGGGAGAGGGTGAGCAGAGGGAGGAGAAGGCTGTCAGTATGCTGAGCCGTGGCTCGGCTCCTCTGCACCAGCTGGATGCCGGGGAGGAAGGATGCTGAAGTGCTAATGCATCTTCCCTCCAGCAGAAATGAGTCGCTGCAGAGGAGCAGATCCTCAGAGGAGTGTTTCAGAGGCAGGGTCCCTCCTGAGGGGAGGAGTGGAGGGGAGGTGGAGCTGCTCCACCTTTTGCCCAAGGCTGTGCCTAAGGGCAAAATCTCAGCCCAAGAAACATATTCCTCTCTCTCCCTCCCTCCTTAAAAATAAGGGTCACAGTGGCATTTACCTTGAAGTCTATTAAAAAACATTGAACTCCTAGAGTGTGGCATGTGTGTTTCCTATTAAGAAAGCAGTTCCAGACTAATAACCATTTTTAATGGCTGCTGTTGTGCTTTGCACTAAACGATATCAGCTATTATTACATGAGAAAGGCAAAGAAGCCTGGAAAATTAAATGAAATCCTTCTGTGGAAATTTCAAAGGGGATCAGAGATGCTCCCCAGATTTTGTTGAGCCCAGGTGGAACATTTCCTAGTTCCAATGTAAGGTAGAGAACCCCTGGAAGAGTGCTTCTGCAGAAAGTGGGTATAATTTCCCCTTTCTTTCTTTGTCTTAAATCAAGTAACTGTTGGAAGGCAGAGAATTTACTTAACAGAACCGGGAATAGAATCAGGTCCACTGAGGCTTAGGACGGTCAGTGCAGGTGCGTGGACACTGGCGGAGGGCAGGAGGAATGGTGTTTGTTCAATCCCTTGAGCAGGAGTGCACACACATGAAAATCCCAGCCAACCTAACCGGCCTGAAGTATCCTTCTAACATTGGATATGACACATTCATCACCCCTCATTGATAGAGAATGGTGTTGGTTGCGACTTACTTATAATCAGAATGTACTGACATCTAATTTCCTCTGTGTTTGCTCCTCCATTCTTATTGTACGGGTGCTTGCAGGAGTGAGTGGATGTGGCAGGTCTTGTAGCCTGGGGCTGCGACACCCGTGCACTCTCGTGTAGTGCAGAGCAGATGAGCGGTGCTTTCCCAGCTGAGCCTGGGATAAAGCGTAAAGCTAAGGTCCCTGTTGATGAGGCTTCTGCCACTCAGAGGTAACCCAGTATTAGAGCCCAGGGCAGAACTTGAACTAATAAACTCTGCTGGGCATGTCTGCATGTGAGCTAATTGTCTAGACACACTGGTGCTCCGCAGAGGAAATAAATGCTACCTGTAGGATGGGATTCATGTTATCCTAAAGTGCATGTACAAAATAGGTCAGATGAGTTGTACCCTAAATATGGCTGTTTCTCTCCTTTAGCTGTAGTAAGAACCAAGGATGACTAGGTCTAAGAGTAAAGAACTTACCTTGAGAAATAAGACAAGAGGGAGACCAGAGACAGGTTTGCTGACGTTCACAATGTGTTTCAAATTAGTTGTAGGCTATGACTGCAAGTCGAGAAAAATTCAAACCAGCCTGATGGTATTGAAGCAAGTCAAATTTTGTCGAGGCCAAATGGTTTGTAATTTAGTTTAAGACCATGACTGTGAGTATTAAAAATCCCAAACAGTGGGTCTTGCTGGCAAGTTGAGCACCTACTAATAACACAGCAGTGAAAGCAGAGGGTTTTATCCTCCCAAGTTTCGGGCTCCCCAGACCTCCCAGTACTTCCAGGTGGAAGGTGCCCAGCACTTTGCAGGATCTAACCTTAGGGATGGGCTGCACACTCACAGGGATAAGTCATGTTTGTCCCATTAACTTCAATGGCGTTGCCTCTACTTAGACTACATGCAGAAGTACTCCTGGTATCTACAGAGAAACTCTGTCGGGGGGGATCCATTTTGATTATCCTATTAAAAGGATGCAGCCTGCTTTCCAAATGCACAGAAATGTAACTAATGTAGTTGCTCTAATTAACCCCTGCTGCAATTTCCACCACGCTATTGAAATACGTTATACTCAAATGCAATGAAATGCCTGTAAATCAAGTGAGATTAAAAATCCCTTTGGCTGCAGAGATGTGTTTACCATAAAGACTTTAACATCCTGAATTTTGAAAAATGCTCCACATTGCTAAGGGAGTCAGGGTTCATAGGGAGGAACTGTCTCTTTTATTGGATTGTCTCATGGAGCTGAAAAACAAGCAAAAAAACCCAACTAATTTTCATGCATGCAGACCCCTTCTCTGGACCAACGCAGGAATGAACACATATGAAATCACACAGGAATGAAACGTTTACTGTAGATGCAGTTTGGGGGTGAAATGAGTCCAGTTGTCCGTATGATTTCGTTGCAGAGGTTTGGATCTACCTTCACTCATACAGTGCCCAGTACCACTTTCCTTTCAGAAACCTTCAGCTGTGAGAACCATGCCTGTGCACACTGAGTTTTGTTGTGACATCCCTTTAGATACTGCTATCATATGCTCCTTTTTTTAGCACAAGATACGTAAAAGTTCAGTTGTTTAGCCTGAAGGTTGGTGTTCAGTGCACGTGCAGAACCTCGTCTCTGGGTTTCATTTCCCAGTTCAGGGCTGGGTTTGAATTAACCTAGATCTGAAAGGGAACTTCAGAAGATTATTGCTTGACTTGTAATAAAAGTGGTGTTGAGTCTCAATTTTTTAAAAAATATTTTCTTAAAAGGAAAACGGTACTTCTAAGTACTGTTAAGTTTACATTTGACTAAGGAAGGGAGCTAGACTCTCATGTAATAAAAATTTCTTTCGGTCCTTTAAGGCTATTTCAGCAAGACTGGGGTACGTCAGGTGAAAACCTGATCCTAGAATCTATGCCAGTCTTTACTCATTGCTTGTTAAGCTTATATTTGGTTAATGAATTCCCCCCCCCNATCTGTTTGGTTAGATCCCTTTTGGGTACACACCCTCTCACTTATACTCTGCTCTCTCCTCCTCTTCTATGTAAAGAACATGGAGAAAATGGACCCAATATATCTGAAATGTGTGAGGAGGTGGTAAGATTTATCCTCAGTCCAGTTTCAGAGAGGTGAATTGCCTTGCTGAAGATCAGTTAGGGAAAGCTGTGGCTAATCTTCAACCAAATCTCCCTTTCCAACATCGCAGGAGAGCAAACTGGTTATTTTAAGAAGTTGTTACTTATGTTTATTCTAGCCAAATACTTACATCCCTCCCCTCTGACTTTGCTGTGGCGGCTGTGAGCGTTGCTATGTTGCTGAAGAGCCTTCCTCTTTACAACAGTTGTGCAGAAATCACTTTCCTCTGTCATTCCTTTTCGGCAGCAGCAATTTGTTATTCGCCAGAAATAGCTGCAGCTTAGCACCTGTTGTGCAGCCCGAGAGGCTATCATCTGGTGCTACGCAAACAGAACTTATGTTCGCAGGACTGGACCAGGATTGTCTCGGTTTTTCGATAGAATTCTCCTTCTGTTTTACCAGACAAATAATCTGTTGCAACTCTTATTGCTTCTTATCTTTTGCAGCTTGGACCGGTTCCATGCACCATTTTGTTCTCAAAGATGCCTAAGCTGATTCTTCAGCGCTAGCCAAAACAAATGAGAGTCTTGGCTGCCGGCATGGTAGCAGCAGCTGGTTTCACTATGGCTCCCTACACCTAACACTGGGGCAGCTTTGGCTTAGACAGATAAAGATCCTTTTCCCTCATTAGGGGACTGGGAAGCACTGGGGAGCAGGCAGGAGCGAAATGAAGTCCTGGAAAGTAGTTCAGCTGATCCTGTTTTTAGTAGAACAGTGGAAGTCTTTATTAGAGGTGTTCATTTATTGTATGTTGTCCCAAGGCATCCGTCATGACGACCTCTCGAGAAAGAGCGGGGTTGAATGGATAGGGCAGAGGACTGGGAACTGAGACACCCAGGATCTGTCCCAGACACTCACCTGCTGTGTGACTTTGAGCTTTCCCTGCCTTGTGTTGCCGTCCCCATTCAGGCTGCCAGAACTTCACAGCTGGAGCTGGCTTCTGTTACGTGTCTGTACAAACTAACATAAAAGGCGCCTGGTCCCAGCTGGGCCCTATAAGTATAAGTGCAATGCAAATAGTAATACATATTGTCCAATTTATCAGTTCTGGTAGATGTAGTAGATAGTACAGCATCCCCAGGAGATTTTTAATGCCTACAATGAACACAATTTGAATTAGAAAAACAAAGAGAAGGTGTAGAAGAGAGATGGTGGTTAATGAATAAAGAGTGCAACAAAAGACAAGGTCCAGCAAGTTTCTGAACTTCTGAAAAGTTCAGATCTAGACTCAGGCTGGATCTGAGCTTTCTGATTCTGTACTACCAGTCACTGTTAGGTGCAAAGCAATTAACAGGAGCTGAGTAAGTTCTTAACTTCTGTTTTGCAGATTGAAACCCTCTTTTCTATGTTTCCCTTCACCCAGACTGGAACGGTTAGGAAAAATGGGGGCCTTTTAACTGGGAAGACCACAGTAAGCCAGACAGGTTTTGGGACTGCCTATGACTTTGGGCAAGTTCCCTGGTCTCTCATTGATTCCCCTTAATGCCCCACCTGTAGTAATGGCATTTTCCTACAGATTCTGTACGGCTGTTGTGGGATAAAGATAATAAAACTGGCAAGGTGTTTGGCTGTATAGGGACTGTGAAATGATGATGGATAGATAGATAGATGGATGGGTGGATGGATGTGTTCCCTTTGCGATATGGGAAGGCCAAGCCAGTTGAAAACTTCTAGACACACTGTCTCTTCTGAGCCAAAAGAACATTATGTCACCGTGAAAATGCCACGCATTTTATTTTAAAAGGACATTATGGCAAGGCTATAATCAGATCTCTTAGTGCCTTAGACAGCTTCAGAACCTGATTCAATAAAAACATGGCTGGACTCCAGGATTATGAGGAGAAGCAGGGTATCTGTGGGGACTTATCTCTGCCTGAGAAACCTCTGTTTTGGAGAGCTTTTGAGTCCAGGCTTCTCTTGTTTGTTTGCTATTGAACAGGGAGTTTGTGAGGGGGACACCAAAAAATATAGCAATGTGATATGATGTTTGGGTGGGGAAAGCTAATTGATTTGACAGTTAATCAAAAACTACTAAGGGAAAATCAATATAGAGTAAAACAATCTAGTCTTCTGTTCTATATTGTATTCCCAGTGGCATTGTTGATTGTATAGCATCAATGTCATCTATTTTAGATGGAAATGTTACCAACTATAATGCCACTGTTGATGTTTCAAAACGATTCTAATCTCATTTCAATAATAGCTTCTGTCTCTCTCAGTGACACACATGCCATAACATTCTTGGCTAAATTGACAGCACTAATAACACACTTGGTTTTTATGTTATTCGGACCACTGTCTGCATTTTTGAGTGTTCACGGTATTGCACAGTACAAAGGGCCTGCATCTCCCTCAAAAGGTTCAGGTGAATGAGTGCTGGTAGCATTCTTACAGCCTGCCTGGACATTGCCAACGCTGTGCTGGCACTTTGAGAGTCTGCTCCTTGGTTAACAGGGGTTTGGGGGCCAAATGGAAGCCCCCGATCTTGAAAGGTTTGACTGGATGCAATTTGCTCAATGTCACAGAGAGTAATTCAGGAAGGGACGAGATGATGGCCAATCTTGCGGTTTAACTGCTGGACTATGTGCTTCCTCCCGAGGTCTTGAGTCTTTAAAAGTGGACTAAAAAAAAAATCCCACAGGGAAATTCCTTGCTGGTTTTCTGGAAACTCTTCCTTCGCATCAGACCCTGACATACCCAACTCAAAGCCTCTTGTGTGGTTTTATGGCACATTTTGTTTTCATCCTGCTTGTAATCCAGAAATGAAAAATAAATGTGCCAACAGCCCAGATGCTGCAATGATGGGCAAAGGGTGAGATGGACACCTCATGATGAATCAGGTTCTCCAGACAAAGCAGGGAGTTTTCAGTTCCTGAATGTCTCATTCAGACAAAATTCAGAGTACAGCTCATAGTCCTTTTTTGGATGGACCAAGTGATAATTTGACTTCAAAATTATTTTGTGGGGAAAAACCCTGTCTCTTAGCACATTGACTGTCTTCCCCCAACATTCTCCTGTGCTGGGTTGAGCAATAAATGCACTGACCAGGCAAAACACTTAAGCAGATGCTTAGCTACACACCTACTTTCAACTCTGCTGAGCATGGCTCAGGCTTAAATTTTAGCAAATAGAAAAGTCTCTTTGGAGTCAATGGACTTTAAGTCTGTGCTGAATTCTAAGCATGGACTTTGCCAGAGCCCTGCACTTGAACCTGTTTCTGGAATATACAGTACATAATTGGGAACACAGAAACAAAACCTTTCAAATATATCCTTCATTTAAAACAGCTTTCCTCTTCAATTATCAGCTGTGGATTTAAATGGGATGAAAATTCAGTCTTTCTGATTTTATCTTCTCCCTTCTCCTTTCTTTTGCAGGGGAATTTTCCCTTTATTAACTTTTTGAGCATAAAATGCAGAAAATAAATGAACAAACAAAACCTGGAGCAATATGTGAGATCTTTAAACTAATTCAGCAGTCATTATTACTGACATCAGGAGAAAGAAATGCAAGAACACAAGTCTATTGCTTTAAGCTGGGATTTTCAGGAGAGCCTGTTGGAGTTTGGCACTCAAATCCCATGAAATCCCCTTTATACTTTTCACTTTTTCTTTTCTTTCAATTCATTTTTCTTTGACATGGGAAAGGCCTGGTGCATTTTGTTAGTGTGCATTATTACATGATGTTTAGGATCAGCATCTAGGATTAAAGCAAGTCCAGAGCCCTTGTAGTACACAAAGTAGTAGACAGTTCCTTCTCTGAGGATGTGAATCTGTAGATGGATGTGCAGGTGTGGAGGCAGGTTCAGTATTTAACATACCAGCTTCTCAAGCTGTTTATTACCTCCCAATGACTNGCTGAATTTCCACTGAAGCACATGAGGACTGCTTCCTCAGACATTTACAGCACTTCTTCTCTGGGAGAGAAGTGCTGAAGGGAGAAAACAACAAACAGGATGGTTTCTCAGACCTGCCTATGCCATTGCTAGATAGATAAGGAGGAGGGAAACAGGACACAGAAGTGTGATGCTTTGTGAACAAAGGGCGAGAGGATGGCGAAGAGGGAGCCATGATGGGGGACAAGACAGGTGTAATGAGGCAGAGGATGAGAAAGGCAGGGGTGTAATGTGGAATATAGCCACATTATAGACATGTGTTCAAGTGATACCAGTGTTTTTCAGCCCAAGGGCTTGCTGTTGTCAGGTTCCTCCATGAATCTTTTCAGCCAGAAGGCATAGCTGATGCATCAGACTTAAACGTGCTGAACGGTGAATGGCTGGTTAGCAGTGCCACGTTAGTATGTATTTCCTGGTATGCCTTGGAAGGTGTGCACATTTAAGTTATAAACTCTTTTGTGGTACTGCTTCCTTGTTGTGCTTAGTGTAGGGTCCTGCAGATCCCACAGTGCAGCTCATAATTAAAGTGAATAGCCATATCCCACTGCACTGAACACAACTTGCAGAAGGGCATGGGGGGGGCATGTTTTCTTATTTCCCAACTGCGGAGCAACTTGTGTTTGTATTACAGTAATTTTGTCATTTGTGGCAAAACACCTATCCTGTTGGGACAAGCCATGCTGAACCTTGCTGTAGTTAGTTAAGCCTGCCCTGAGCTCTATTTTCCTTCCTTTTCCTGACAGAGGAAAATTTATATTTTCTAACACATCTAGTAGAATTTTCGGTTCTGCGTCTCATTTTACTACATAGGAATCACATCTTCAGCACAAAGCAGGGGTATGAACTAGATTCTCTGCCCTTGTGATCAAAGCTCCAAAAGATTTCAGGACTGTAGCGTAACTTGGATTTTTGGTTTCCTGTGCTAGTCCTTCCCTCAGTCTGGCAACCACTGTGCTGATTTCTGACCTCATTACAGTCTCTCTTATGAAGATGAGGTACAAAAATCTAATGCCTGATGTAGCCTCTGAAGTATGGTTGTATGCTATACTGGCCTGACCTTTTCATTATTCTGCAGTTTGACTGACTGACTATCCCAGCCCTTTCCACAAGTTGAGGAGGCTGTAATCATTGGAGGAATGGAGCTGCTAGATAATCAGCATACAGAATGCCGAAAAGGTCAGGATAATCCAGTATACATAACAGATGGATGCACAGATAGGTAACACACAAGCAGAACTTCAGGACTAAATATGTGTTTTCTAACCTTCAAAGAAAGTTGTATTCTTTCTCCTATTCCCTCCCTGCCCAAAGAAACCCTCAGACTTGTTATTTGTTATTTTAAAAATGCATATAGCCTTTACAGTTTTTCATATACCACAGACAAACTGCATTTCCTGCCTGGCTGTCTGTGGGACAGAAGCGACAAGGTTCAGGGGAAAATACTAGAAACCTTTTAGCGTTGTTTTCTTTCAAAAAATGATTTTAAACATCTTACCTCTGCTCAGTTTTTTACTCTTTCCTTTTTAAAAAAAATATGAAAAAAAGGTATTAGAATGGATATTTCAAGAGGAAGCTTGTTTAAAATTGCAGATAGAGTATTGTGAGTCTTTCTCCCTTTTCCCACTGGTGAAATAGTATCACCAGGAGACAAGAAGGGAAAACAGGAGAGATTTTTTAAAAGCAGTGTTTTGTTCTGTTCTCTGAACTACAGGACTGAAGATTTGAAACCATGACAAATTACCATTTTTCTTCTGAAAATTTCATGGCCAAATATCTAATATTTCTTATTATTACCCCTCCTTCAGAATAGTACAAATTACTTAGCTGCAAGGAGATACTAAGGTACAGTATCACTGTACTGAAGTCAAGATACCTGAATTTATCGCAGGATTTAGACAGATATACTAGTTCAAATTTACATGCCTAAGAGCAACAGAGGGACATAACTGAAGAATAAAATCTAAATAATATGTCAGAGGAAGTTCCATGTTATTACAAATCAGTTTGGTTACCTTCATTAATCAAGCTAGAAATCAGTCCTCTCCTTTCTTAGAGGTTTCCTTCACAAGATTCAGTGTAACCCAAAGGGTAGAAAATAATTACCTACAATTAAAGAATATACAGGACAATCCAAGGTCAAGGTGAAGCTCTAGGGATCTTTCATTAGCCACTTTAAGGCAGATTGAGAGTAGGCTGATAAAAATTCTGACCTTCGTTATTTTGTTGTCTAAGAGAAACTGAACCTTGTCCACAAGGAAGGAGTGTATATTCCTCTTGTCATTTCTCGTGACAATAGAGTCACACCGATGATTTTTAGTCACAGCAAAGTTTGTTGAGCTAAAACCCCTGCAGACTGTTTGCCTCAAACACCTGGATGAGCAGGGTATAAAACCTGAGAACAAGGTTCAGTAGCGGCTGCTGATTCATTCATGACTTGTTTGCCATGATATTGGTTGTCTCTGTCCCTTTTCTGCTACGGGAAGTTGCCTGGGATTCCGGCAGTAGCATTTCTTTTTATCGCCTAAGAAATAATCCCTCCCTCCTGGTCCTGTCAACACCACTTGCCTTGCTCAGGTCTTCATCATTTCCCCATATTGATTGCTCCAGTTTGCTTTATGAGTTAGTCCTTCAGATGTTCTGTGCACAGCTCCTTTGTAAGAGCCATGCAAGGTCAGGCATCGGTGTCCCGGTCTGCTCAAGCGGTAGCGAGAAACGCAAATCTCTTCCCAGTTCCTGCATAAAGGAAGGGGAAAACTAGGACTGTGTATGTACCTGGACCCAAGCCAGCCCCTGTGTCCTTTGGTTTTCCTTCAGATTTCAGAAGCCTCTACACCATTTCTCTCCCTGAAACCATGGGTGATGAAACATTTCCTGGGAAACACTGATGCAAAGGACAGGACTGAACCTGGATCTCCTGCTGGTCGGAGGAGGTCTCTAGCCTCTGGAACAGCACATGTTAAAGCAGAACCTCTTTATGTCCTAGTTTAGGTACTGAATGCCATCTCTGGTTTGAATCTGGCCCTTTTTTCTCAGCCTGCAGGGTGTCTGAAGCCAGATCCTCAGTTAGCCGGTTTGATCATTTTTTGGCTTCTAAGCCAGCCTGCACCTTGTGATGCTCAGGTACTGGTTTACTAATTATCCCTACTGTAGGCTCGGGAGAGCAGGTGGAAGGGTCGGTGTTAATTGTGCCCCGAGGCTGTGACGTCCTCTCCCTAATCAGCTGCCCTTAGCAGCTATGTTTTTGAAGCAGGTTGCAGGCGTTCACTACCCACTTGAGCACTAAAAAAAATCAGCTCTCCTTTGACTGGCATCTTAAGATGTTTTGCTTCAGGCCTGGACAGTTCGTGACAAAACAACCAAATACTTGGTATTTCCACGGTCATTGTCCAGTGCTCGTGCTTAACCCATCCTGTGCCATAATGAAACATGGCCATTGCTTTGTAGGAATCACTGTGTGCTTAGTAATTGCATCTCAATGGATGATACAGGTCATTTCTAGATGATCACTTCAGGCTGGAACCATATTGCAAACCGCATTTGGCTAATTTTTATGAAGACTGACTGGATTTGTTTGGGAGTTCACTAGCCAGCCACAGATAATTGGTTTTATTCCTTTTGCTATCGCTATAGCACTTTCCATACTGAATTGCCATTTGAATGCATCTTAATCCTCCTTTTCTTGCAGTGTCATTCTTCCATGAGGGTAGCGAGGGCTGAAATATTCATGTTTTTGGCTCTTTCCCTACAGTCAGATATACCACCGCAGTCTCCCACAGTAGGAGGGCAGATGTCACCTCCTGCCACCTTTTTCATGAAGATTGATGCCTGTTCACTTTCTTTCTGTGTAACTGAATATCCACTAAACATTTAGCAAATGTAAAGCTGCATAGTCTACCTGAGGAGGATGAAGCTTCAGGTGGTAGTGCCAGTGGACAACCTGATAGTGTCACGCAGAGCGGGATAAATCTCAGAGAGGTCTGTCCATCTAATAACTCTGGACCTAGTCTCAGTTAACTACCTATCCAGCACTGAGCTGTCTGTCTCAGTGGAGAGATATGAGCACTTCCAGAGGATGATTTATTCTGTCCTCATAGGAGTGCTTAAGAGCAGTGGGATGAATCGCCGTTTGGTACTGTCTTTTCCTCCATTTTGTGATGACAGAAGACTGTAGGTAGATATACATATATTTTACAATCTCAGCTGGCTGGGGTGACATCCATGTGTGAGAACACTGAGGAAAGGGAGGCTGGTCCTGATTTGCTTCATTTCTTTTCTGCTACGATTTCTTTCTTCCGTGGCTCCTCTGACTTCCGGAGACAATACAGGAGAGATTTATCACTAAGGCAAGGTGTCAGATTGCTGCGATTAGATCCAGGTTAAATCTATAGTTCCTCTTAGCCCCACTGGCTCTTCCCACCTATATTCCAAACCCCAAGGGAGAACAGCTTATGAGCTCAAAATTCAAAGGAAAATGAAGCAGCTTTAGGGAGTGAGAACTTTGTGAGATGGGACCTAAATTAATCCCTGCTGTAAATCCATCGTAGTCCTAGAAAGATTGGGCTGAGAGCAATGCAGGTGATGAACAGTAGGCAAAGGCATAGTACAGGTTGACTTATTTCTCTGCAAAACCAAGCTTCTATGATAGTCATTGCTGGTCACATTATACAGCCCCTGCATTTAATAACATTGGGATGGATATCAGTAAACTTATTGGTTCTTACTCTTCAAGGTACTCCTTAAATCTCAGGGGCACTGCTCTGTCCTTCCAGCAAACAGCACTCAGATCAAATTGCAAAGCAAGTTTCCAGATCTCTCTGCTGCCTTTGATTACTGGTGTCTTGCATTACTACCTTTTATCCTGCAACGTTGACCGGATGGTGGGAAGTATCAGCACAGAAATATTTCATGAGTGAGGGGGCGAGGGATGGGTGTAGTTAAAGGACATGATTTGGGAGACAGGGAATATCCTCTGCTCCCCCGACCCACTTTAGAGGTAGGAAAACTGAAAAGTGGAGCTCTAAGGCTAAGGTTGGATGGGGAGTCTGCAGCAACGGTAAGGATAGACCTGTCTCCTGAGAGTCCTGTGTCCCTCCCTCCTCCAAAGGGGTGTGTACCTGTGGAGCTCCACCTTGGCTCACTCAGCAGGGAAAGAACAGCCACAAAACTTGGCTTCACATCAGTGCTTGGAAAAGGAACGCCCCGAGCCCTGGTTTGTAAATCTGCAATACCTGTACTTTTGCTATGAGCCGGAGCTTGTGTCTAAAGAACAGCCTGGCCGCTTGAAACAGAGGATTTGCCTTGCCACCTTCCTTTGAATGCTACCCCATGACCATTATTACTTTTCCCCCTCTTCCAGAGCACTCATCTGAATTTAAGCAGAATAGGTACAGCACACTAATTATTAATATGATAAATATAGCAGCGAGTTAAACAAACAATTTGAGTTTAACCTCTACTGCCATTTAACTATAATTGAAGTCAAAATACAGTCCTTAAAGAATCCAAAATTAATATGGAGTGTACTTTCTGTGACTGTTTTGATTGTTTGAAAACTATTGAGTCTCAGGAAGCAATTACAATGAACCAAACTGCTTGTGTAACAGCCAGGTAAGAGAATGTTCAGGTTACAATGAGTTCCTTTCACATAATAAAGTGGAGTATATAGGTTATTAATCTCAGCTGAGCAAGGCTTTCCTAATCCATGCCATTGTCCAGACTAGGGTTAAAGCAGTCTAAATGAGTGAACAGCTAAAAGAAAAATTCAGTACCCATTCCTGGACAGTTTGACACCAAACAGTTGGTATTGATCCAGAAAAGGAAAACAAAAATTGTGTAAAGGAAGGGATTTGTCACAGATGGAAGAGATCTGCTGAACTGCTTATTTCACCTCTGTACGCTGTCGCTCCTTCACCACTCTGGTGGGAAGGAACCAAGGAAGCTCGAGCCCCAGCTGTGTTTGCCCCATCTCAGTGGACAGTCAAAGCAATTTTTAATTCCTCACCTTTTCTGGAGATAGTTGGAGTTTAGGCTACAGAGGGTCAAGCCGGGTCCAGCACACACCAGACAGAGTTCCATGTTTTCTTTTGTATTATCTGATCCATCCTATAAGACCATTCCAGCAGCTTGAAACCACCAGAGAATATTAGATTCCAGTCTGTCCTGTTTTCCCCTCCTACTGCCACTACCTATTAACGCTTAACAGACCACAAAGCACCACATTTTCGTCGGACAGCCTGTGCCAGTCCTGTGCAGAAATGGCAGGGAGATGAAGGCACTGCCAGCTCTCCTGGCTCTTCCCAATCCTTCTCTTGAGGAACGAGGAGAATGTTCCCTGTGGGAAACAGCCCCACACTTTCTTTTTTCCAACCTTCCTTAAAAAAAAAAAACCCTCCTGCTTGTGTCTAATGTCCTTCCTGAACACATTGCTGGTTGTTGTCCTTCCTTTCAGTTTACCTGGCTGCAGTACAATTAAAAAGAAAATTAACATTTCTCCTACAGGCAGATGAATTCATCCTTGTTGCAAATCCCAGGCAGTTTGTACCTTTTGGGGACTTTGTTTATGCCCTTTGGCATCCCTGCATGAACTCATCTTTGGGTTACCCATTCACATGATGAACTTGATATATAGTAGCGTGGATAATCGTGTTACTGAATCCACGGCCAACTACAGGGGAGGACCATTAATAGCTACCCATGCCGAGACAACATGGCTCCATCCCCTTGCCATGAGTCATTCCAGCTGCTTGAAAATGCTATCTTTGTAGATTCCCCTTTGGTCAGGAAGAGGAGTATGGAGATTGCTTCAGTTCAGCAGTGAAAATATCTCCCCAATTTGTAGACAAGAGAGCTCTTTCAGAGACGTTCCTGAACAAAATACCTAATAGAGCTGCGCATGGCACAAACACACTCCAGCTCCTGAGGCCAGTGGATAAAGACGCATATGCTGTCACAGATTAGATATGAAATGAGCGTATGTTTCTGCACTGAATCAACTGCCGAATCAAGTTTGCTGGTATATCTGGTCACAGGACGGGTCCCTGGCATATGTACAGGGAGGGGAGTGTGTAGGTATGCCGAGTCAAGGATTTACCCTGCTTTGGAGCACTGAATCACAGACAGGGCGGAATGACAGCAATTAGAGATGGAGATTAATGCTGCTAGGACTGAGAACATAATTTCAGTGGAGTCATTTCCGATTTACAAGAGAAAATGCAGGTCCAGTGCTCCAAAACCTTGCTGCGGTCTGCTTCGTATTTTCTTTCCTGCCATAACTAAACAGTACAAGACACATATGCACATTTACACACATATGATTCCAGCACAGCATTTCAAAAAGAGGGTATGTTTTAAATTTCATCTCAGTCCATGTAAAACACTACCTTTTGTTTGCCTTGCAGTAGGAGTTAAACATTTTCTCGATAGTCAGGTATTTATTCGTTTAATTCTCAAATAACAGGCTAAACCAAAATAAGCTTTTTTTTCATGACACTGGTTGTTACTGCCAGTTTGCAGACTCGAGTCATTATTCAAAGTGGGCTTTGGATTAGGTTACTCTCACTTTCTGTTTCCACTGCAGATACCTGAAAAACTCCGTTGCGAGATGCTGACCGTCCCATAAATAAATGATTCAGTGTTTCAGACCCTGGTAACTGCAGGTAACCCTGGCTGGACTAGTCCTGTCCTGTCCTTTGCTTGCTTTCTCTGCTGCAGTTGCTACTAAGGAACTAAGATACTTCTGACTGCCTAGTCATGTAATCCTTTTATTTCTCCTTAATTTCAAGGAACTGTTTGCAGTTAAACACAACTCAACATTTGACTGTAAACTCATTAGAAACAAGAGAAAGACCAAGGGAAAAGTCGATCTCCTGTGCAGTGAAGGAAGAGCAATGATACTACATGATGGTGAAAAATCTGAATGTGGTGGCTCTTTTTGTTTGTTTTTTGGATGGTTAGATGCTTGAAATGCAATTGGCCTGATGAGCTTCATCCTCTATTAGTTACAGACTGCTTGGTGTAATCTCTGCACTGTTAACAGCTATCTCTGAGGGCATGTGGAGGATGAGGGAAGAAACAACTATCAAAGGGCACGTGTGATGCTTAGCTCCAAAAAAAAGTTGTGAAGGGGAGCTGTGAAGTCCAGGAAGTGGAGAATCACAGACTAGTCATTTCAGTGCCAGCCCATGGAAAACTATTGGAAAAAACAATCGAACCAAGTACTTGTTCACACCTAGAGGATAACAAGGAGGAGAATAAGAGCATTGATTTGTCAAGCAAATTGTGCTCGAGCAGGCTGAGGTCCTGTTTTGGGATATCCAAGACTAAATGCAAATGAAATCAGGAGTTACAGACAAATTAAAGGCAGATGGTGTAGGGTAGTTTCTACTCTTTATGGCACAGAGCAAAGATGATAGTAATACCTGCCT
>VYZV01018710.1:0-13364 GCA_013401275.1 Pandion haliaetus
TTGCAACAACAGTATTACTGTACCCATTATTTATTGTATATTCCCTTTCTATGCTCTCTGTCATGGATCTGATTTCTGGCTGCTTTTGGTTGTAAGACTTAAGAATGTAGTTTTGTAATTTCATTACTACAGAGTGCTGTATATTTTGAAAGACCTAGAAAAAATTTAGTCATTGATTGTAAGCTATGTCCAGTGACTGAAAAGTAGCATAGCTTTAGTGGGCTATTGTAGCTATTTATTTAAAAATACACAATACCACTGCTTCACAGATTTTTCAAGTGATATCTGGGAAATACCTCGAATGATTAAAGGCAAATAATTTTGGTTGAAGAGAGTTACGTATTTTGGAATTTGCTGAGAAAACTGTGTCTATAAACACTATACAGTTAAGATGGCATATGACATCTTTAATGAACCTCTTCACACACTGAAAGAGAAAAATCTTCGTTTATCCAGTAATCTGCTTTCTCAGTTAGGTTTCACTTAGTTTTGCCTTAGGATGTAGGTTAGCCTTGGAGATCTTTGCCCTGTTCCTTGTTTGCTGACTGTATCCTATCCCAGTGTCATATTCATCATACTCAAGAGATGCAGTTTCTTCTATGGTTTGGGATTAGAGACAGAATACTAAGAAGATTTTATAATAATTTTGCCCATACCCCCATATTGTATAAACACTCACACAGAGAAGTAGCTTGAAATAAAACTGCACAACACTAGTATGCGTTCCTCACAGATAGAAGGTGTGGAACATCCGTTTAAAAAAAAACAAAAAACAAAACCAAACCCACAGTAATTATGAGGATAATTCTTAAAACTGATACCAAAAAAAGGATGAGTATGTATCAGTGCAGAGGAAATCAGAGAGAACTGGGGAAAAGAAAGTAGTGAAAATTACGGAAAAAGGAAGTTTTCCTATTGAAGTGACCTGGGGGACACACACACACACACACACACACACAGAAGGGAAAGAAAAGAAATTAGTAAAATGGTTTTCATTAAAAAAGTAAAACCAAAGTCAAGATAGAGGGGGTGAAAGCCTTGTGAATATCACAAACGGATTTTTTTTTTTTTTTTTCTGGACTATAAAAATAGGTGTAGAGAATAAGAGTTCTTACAATATGCTGTGAAATTAAAAACCAAGCAGTAGTGTCTTAAGATAAGCGTGTTGGGATGTGTTTGAAGAAAAGCAATGTTGTTCTGGATGCTTCTGATTGGGCTTTTCCATTCCCTTAGCTTTATTAATTCTCACATTAATTTGCAACAATTGACTGCATGTCATTTTACAGTGTATTTCAGTGAGGTCTGAGAAGGAAATACAGCTGTACTCTGGATAAGGAGCCACATTCAGTTATGAGTGGGTCGTTATTAAACTGAAAATCAGTTCTGACTTAGCTCAGACAAGTTCTGACTGTTAGCGTCAGATTTTTCCAGAGAGAAATGTTGCCTTCTAGTGCATATTTAGGTCTGAATACTTCACCATGATAAGATCGTCTTTAGCTCTTCATTAATGGAGCCATTCAGGCTGTGTAGGATGTTTCTGAAGAAGGACCAAGTGAAAAAATTGCAGCCTGAACTATGATAGTGCTCACTTCTGGAGGAAAATTGTTATTAAAATACTGGTCTTCCACCTGCATTGCGGTTTTGGTTTTGGTTTTTGGTTGTTTTTTTTGTTTTTAAACGGGCCATGTTGGTATGTATTATATTTGGTATATATGCAGAGTCACTTTGAGCACATATATCATCAACACTTCGTGAATGAGAAGGGCACAGGTATAGAGCACATCCGAAAATACAGACTTGATTTGTAGCCGTGTCATGGATAACAGATGCACAGCTCTGGTCCTCCTGAAGAACTGAGCTGTTGAAAGCTTAGGCTTTTAATTGCCTGTGGGATTCCAAAGTTTGTGTGCTTGGATGTGAAGTAGCAAACTGCCAAGTTTTTATGGATATTGGGAATCCCTGCAGTGTTTAGCCCCCAACTCTCCATCCCATACTGGACTTTTGGGTTTATATATATGCTCATATATGTATTTATATAATTTTTTTAAAGCTTTTTTTTTTCTCATGAAAAAGCTGTGGAGCTTGATGAAGAGCTGCCCCAATAGAAGTGGTTCAAGTTTTAATAGTGGCATGTTTTGTGATTTATTGGCTTAATCTCTGTTATAGCTGACATGACTCTTAATGGCCCTGTTGCTCTTAACAGTATTTTCCCAGTGCAGTGTTTGTTTAAAAGCTAAGTGGGAGGAGAGGAATGTGTTGCTTTTCTCTTCTTGGCTGCTGTCTGTGTATTCACACTGCCGTTACTGAAGCTGGAGGATGAGTTTTTTAAAGACAATTTAAGACGAGGGCTGAAGTCTTAGTTTTCTGTAGGAGCATAGACCAATGGAAAGATGCAGGGTCAGAGAAGTGGATTTTTGTGTGAATTTTGAAAGATGAGTAGAGGAGGTGACTCGGTTTATTATGGGCACATGGATATGAATCTTCAAAGGGTGGTAGAGATTTTCATAGAAGTAGTTGAAAAATAATGTAAAATAAACATGCCTTTTCTTTGCTCGCTCGTTAAGCAAACATTTGTATAGCTCTTCAGAGAATTTTCAGTAACTTCTAGGATTCCTGTATTCTCAGTAAAACCAAATACATAAAGACAGCACAGCAACAAGTAAGCTATAATCACAAACTGTATGCTTATTTCAGATTATAATTTTATAACTCAGTTCTTAAAAAAAAGGCGGGAAGGAACTAAGGAATCGTAATACGAAGGGATTTCCCTACAGTAACATTTCGATGTAGGTAACACTTGCATCTTGGAAATTGGAAAACCGAGGCACAGAATATGAGGGACCAGGGTGCTGCCTGTGAAATCTTCGGCTGTTAGCCAAGTCCCCGTTCAGAGGGAGCCTGGAGCCCATTTCTTATTCATCAGCGTTGCTTAGGCCAGCACCAGTTGGAGTTCTTGGGCATAGGAACTTAATCAAGTTAGCAGAAAAACTTGCACTTTGATTCAGATTTTCAAAATAGCTTTTTATACTTTTGCCTTTTCACAACTTTGAAGTAGTGCGTTTCCTCTGTGTGTCATTATAAAGCACAGAGGGAGAGAGTTAACTGTGTGCTTAGAAACTTTCAAAATAGTTTCCAGTAGGTTTTCACCTATATTTTTGTGGGTGATCGTCCCAGTAGAGCTTATTCTAAGATCAGATGTTTTTTAGTACTTGCTTGATTTGCTGTACTTTTGGAAGGACTTTCCCCGAGTGATCTTTTCTTGGATGACCTCTCCATACTGTCATTAAAACGTGGAAACTTTGGTCTACTTGACAGTTAGTTCTGCACTCTCATTATGTTCATTCCTATTGTAAACATGCTAAAGTTGCTGCTGTTACTGCTTAGAATGGATTTTTCCTCAGTTGTTTTGAAGTTTAATAGAAGTAGAAGTTAATCTTTAAGAGAGTTAGGCTGGTAATGATTGGATGGCCGAGCTTGATAGGTCACGCTGTGTCTGTCTTTTCATTTGCCTAGTAGATGATGTTCTGCTGACTCCAGCTGTTTTTTTGGAAAGCAGAAAAACAATTTGCTTTTCCTTCCCATGAAGTATAACCCTTTGTTTATCCTTGTACTGCTGCAAGTTTCCAAAATGCAGAGACTTGCAAAGAAAAGAAAGGGAGGAAATAGCTCTTTTTTTACGCTGTTTTTCGTATCAGAGAGTAGTTTAGTACTGAGTTGAATTGTTGACCTCTGTGGAGGTTATTATTAGAATTGGCTGATTTGTGTGTGGAGCTGTGTCTGATTGACGGGAGTCCAGTTCATGGAATGAACTACCTACAGTGGCTTTAGTGAAGATAGTTGCAGTTTTTCTAAGTAACTTTTTTATTCTCTGATTAATTTTTTATTTGAAGAATAATGCTTTTTGCAGTTCTTCATTTACTTCAGTTCACTGAAGTAATTGAGAACAGCTCCCTTTCCCGAGCAAGATGTTTCTTTTTGTTATGAGTTGTTGAATTGCTTGGGGTTTGTTGTTACAGTGCATCTGTTGGCTGATACTCCTTTTGTTTTCTGCTGCAAGGGTGTTACGAGGTGCTTGCAGAGTTTGGGAAATGCGAGTGACTGATTCTAAAGTCACTGTAGAGATTTATGTAATGAGGGCTATCATCTGACAGCTTTAAATGCTATATTTTATACATAAAAGGGAGGAAAAATAAATAAAGTTTGGGGGACCCGAATGTCTTTACTCACCCAAATGAGAATTGCTGAAGCAGAAGTCAGCATTAAAACCTTACTGGTCCTGATCTATAATGTCATCGGAAGAACACGTTTGTATTTACAACCCAGGGTTGTATTTACAACCTTTTTTTGCTTGCTTTATTCCTTAAGAGGCTCTAGCTACCCACATTTTATGCGCTTCTGGAATGCAATAACAATTGTGGCATCATCTCTTCAGAATTCGTTTTCCTTCCTGAGATCAAGGAGTGATAAGACCTTACAAAATATTCACTTGGTTTGGCTTTCCTGGCCCGAGATGGTTTTAATTGGATGAGTTGCTGCTTTTCTCCTTCCATTGCTTTATAACCTTTGAAATAGCTTGCTGTGATCTTTCAAATTGTGCAATACTCTCACTGCTCGGCTCTAAAAAATGAAATAAAGAGCTCTTTATCTTAGACAGCGTGAACAGTATAGTAGATGCTGCTGCACATGCCCAACAAAATGCCATTGAATGTGTCTTTAACTGCTGTCAAATGATAGTTTAAACTTATACCTACGTACTATAGTTAACACCCTCCTGCTCACCTTTTTCACCATTTTGCAAGCATTGAAAATAATGCCATTAAACTTTTAAGTCTGTTGTCCCCACTAACTGTTCCGGACTATTTTGGGGCCTGTTTGAAAAGACCCTGATACTTGCAAAAAGAAGGCGGCAAATATGTTTGCTTTTTCTCACTGTGGTTGGCAGATCAGTATGAAGAGTCCGACACAAGAGACTTTGGGGAAATAGAAGCTTAGCTAGCTGTGTCTTTTTTTTTATGTTGCTTCTCAGAATGCAGTGTAGGATTTTACGGAATACATTGCAGTTGTTGGTTATATGTGTTCTTCTAAAATGCTGTTTGCCTGATCTCGCTGCTCCTTCTGCCTGTGATACAGGATCAGCAAACCAGGGCTCCTTTAAATGAGACACACATGTCTGTAAGTTTTTAAACGTTTTGTTTCTTGGCCAACAGTGAGAGAATATGAATTACTAAATTGTCTGTATTAGCCTAAGAACTGATGAAAACAGAGATTAACCATTTGCTTGATGGTCCGTCCCCTCCTTCCCCCATTCTGTTCCCCCTTATGCAATATTTCTTTTATATATATGTATAAGTTTTAGTGTACCAGAACGGATTTAGGGCTAGTAAATGGCGTTACGCATGTGGCTGACAGTCTTAGTGTACTAGTTTAAGTTTGAACACTCAAGCTTAAATCTTGTTGTCAGGGCCCTAATCAGTAGACAGTTTTGTGGCTTCATCCGTGTGACTTCAGTATCTGAACTTTCAGACTCTTACCTTGATGAAGGATCCCACTGAAATCAGCCTGCTGGAACCACACAGCATGGACATTTACAGTGTCAGGGCTGGAATACTAAAGTTCAGATACATCAGTAGGATTTAAGCACTAAATACAGGCAAGGGTTACATGTTGGTGTAGAAAGAGCAGCCGTCTGCCCTAAAGAGCTTAACCTAAAATGATGAAAAACAAAGGGGGGGGAAACAGGACAGGGAAATAGGATAGTAATAGCAATTAGGATGAGGGTCACCCTGCTACTTTTAATTGTAGATCACTTAAGCTTTTCATTTATGTTTAAGCATTATATAATTGTTGTCAATAATTTAAAATTCTGTATTTTTAATTTTAATAGTGTCATGTTCTTGGTGGTTGCTTTTTGAGGGGATTTTTTTGTTATGTGTTTTGTTTTTTAACTCACACTTTATATTTTAATTTGCATTTAACATGGGCCTAATTCATTTTAAGCCTTGCCATATTTTCATTCACAGCTGTTTTCAGTGGCTTTCTATTACAGGTGTTTTCACCTTTTAATCCTCAGGAATAATTCTATATTTTATGTTCATCTCTATGCATGTGTGTATATCTATGTCTAATAATAATATAAAGGTAATGAAAAGTAGATGAAAAATGGAAACTTTGTCACTGATTTTAAAGTAATTACAAATTCTCTCACTGTGCAAGCTTAAGCGTATGCAAAAGTATTTTGAGAGGCTAAGGGCTCGTATATAGAATTATTAAAAACAAAAACAAAAGCACAATACACCCTTTCATATCACAAAAATCTAGAAGAGCTTGAAGTAAACTGAAACTGTTAACCAATAGAAAGACATCGATCAAGTAAAATTAATCAAAATGTGAAGATACAGAACAATCCAGTCAAACTTAAATATTGCCTGCACCCCGCAGTATCAAAATGGCATTAAAAATATGCAAACATAAGGAGAAACAAGTATTTACACATAATTAACTGTTCAAAATAGCTCATCTAACCACAGTCTTATCTTTAGGAACAAAAATGCAAGCATTTACTGAGTGATATTAGCAATTGAAAGGTTTTTGTTTAGACTTTTTGTTTTGTTGGCAATAAATAAAATTCTTTGTAAGTAGTCATTAAGATATTTTTTAATGTTGCCTTTTAAAACTTTTCAGGCTGCTATCCTTGTCCAGGGCCAAACATGAATCCTATTGCTCTTGGAAGCCGTTGGCTTGCATATGCAGAAAATAAGGTAAGGAAAGGTTTCATTTCAAAAATTACTTCTCTCTGTTTCTAGATACCATTCTAGCTTTTGTATATATAGGGGGGGGGAAAAGAAGAGTCTCAGAAAAAAAAACCTATGTGAAAAAGATGATCTGTAAGAGGACTTGCATAACAATGACAGACCTAATATATGACCCACACTCGTTGTGCTTTGGTATTCATGTATGTCATATATTTACTCGGCACGTTTGATTTAAACTTGTGAACTTGGGGGCATATATACATAAGTAGTGTAGGCAGGGAAGATGGCTATCAACATGTGTTTTCAGTGAGGTCGTTCAATAATCAACCTATTTTGCACTGAAAAAGTTCAAAGCACTTAATTATAGACACCTCTGAAAGGCAGACAAGTGAGGATTCCTAAATTCTGTTTGGGGAAACCGAGTCAGGACAGAACCAGTGAGTTTGTATGAAACAACACAGCAATGCACTTTGTAGATTGGGAAATGGCATTAAAATAACCACTTTCTAACATTGCTGAAATTGTTAGGCTGCAGGAAAAAAAAAAAAGAAAATGTTGGATTAATTTTTCTTATTTCTAGAGGCAAAAGAAGAAAATAGATCCCTAGCAAAATGATTATCACTGTTCTTACGCAGCCCTAGGCCAGAGAAGTGGTTGTGTATTTAAAGCTTGAAGTGTTTGAAAACATGAAATTCAAGTTCTAATGTCTTATTTTTATTTCAAAGCAGATGTTTTTTCTCCCTTCCACCTGTGACTGGAATAGCTATTTCTGGAGCTGAACCAGAAATCATCAGAGGCAGACTTTAGAAATGTATTTGTTACACCTTTTCAAGCACAACTGATTTCTCTCCAAATTCAGGCCTGCCTTTCCCTTAATGCCACGCCTATGTGGTTTTGTAAAACAACCAGTCAGCCTGGGATTTAAAAAGTACTGCTGCCAAAAATATAAGCCACTGAGCAGCAAAAGAATTATATTGTGAAAAGAATTTAAATGGCTTGTGAGTTACCAGGTATATTCATTGTGGACCTCCCCTTTCTCCCTAGTTTAACTCTTTTTATTTAGATACTTAAATATAAGCAGGAAAGGAAAGGAAAGCCTGTAGAAACAAATACAGTGATTTTTAGTTTTCTTTTAGCTAAAACAGTTAAACAGGCAACACGTTCTGTGTTGAAGCAACAAATACCTATAGTTTTTTGCCATTTTATTTAGTTAGAAGCACACATTCTACTGTTAGTTAGGGTTCAAAGGCAAGAAATGCTCCTGTAGGTTGATGGCAGGTAGAAGAGTCTTGTTTTGATTTATTAGTTTTGAAGGAAGGTAATATAGAGTAAACCCCATGTACATACCTTTAATCTATTCAACGTAAAGTTTAAAGTAGCTCTTTTCCTTTGTCATTTCTTCGCTTGCTAGTCATAAAAAGGAGGGGAAAGCCACACTCAGATTCTTAGAATGTCTGATATTTAATGTTACATATACATGGCTAAAGCTTTTGATTATATTTATTTAAATTTATTTGTGGTTTTGCTGCCAGACCAAAAATCCCACCATTTCAAAGTTTATGAATTCTTAGTGACTACTCATCTTGTAATTGAAAACTGGAGTTGAGTATGCGACAGTCTGGGTGGCACCCAGAAGATTATAAAAAGGGGTTAAGTGTCTCAGCAGGGCTTTTTGCTATTTGTAGGAAAAAAACACACCACTGTACATGATAAATAAGAGCTATGGTAATGGGTTATGGGTTTGTGTAGTTTAATAGTAGTTGCTTGGTTGCTGTCTTTCTTCTTGTAGCTGATCCGATGCCATCAATCCCGTGGTGGAGCCTGTGGAGACAACATTCAGTCTTACACTGCCACAGTCATTAGTGCTGCCAAAGTGAGTACATCATCTGCTGCTGGGAGAGGTTATCCTGTAAGATAATTATTAGGTTTCCCTGCTGAATTGTACTGTGTGTGTCATCCCCCCCTGCCCCCCATTCACAAAAGAGGAAAACACAGTAAGAAACATCCCAGCGTTAGCACCATGCATATGGTCCTGATCCTGCAAATCTCTTGAGTAGCCATTGTTTTTCATAAAGTATTCCCGTCCTTCTGAACTGATTTTTAAAAATTTTATTTATTACAAACAGCAATTTATATTAGTGACCCCTTGTATAAGAAATTTATAGTATAATGGCTATTCATAATACTACAAGTTTACATGATTAGAAATCAACATTGTGAATTATTACTCTTTTAGTGTCATGAAAACTGACTTTACAAGTGCTTGGTGCTTTTTTGACCCAATCACACTAGCATTATGTGTTTTAATCTCTCTGAAGGATGACAGCGCAGTAGTGGAGCTAATTAATTACCTGGCAGCTTTCTTTGAAGGTTAGGGTTTATTAATGACTGTTTACATACAGGTTCCATTGCCTAGTTTTCTTAGTTCAGATGACATTATAATATCCCTCTGTTTTCAGAGAAATACCTGGGTTTTCATAGTATCAAAAGAAGACCATGGCTTGGAAAAATCTTAAACGAGCCAAAGAGTACGCAGAACTGTTTTATTATTCCACGCACCNTGGCATTGTCTGGCAAACTTTGTGCTGATTACAAGCTTTCATTGTAACCACTAGCCTTTTCATTTCTGATACGCACAACAAAACAAATCTAATAATAGGAATTAAATGACAGCACAGAACAGAAAGCTCAGCGTCACTGAAGAAAACAACAGTTACAAGAACCCACAAAGAGAGACACAGAGCATGCCATCTCATGTAAAAAGAAAACATAAAAACAAACATATTCCATCAGCATAGCTTTGGACACAATCTCGCTGCGGCTGGAGGAGGAGAAAAAATCACAGTTTTTTACATTGTTGAGGAGAACGTGAATTGCTGTTCTTCTGAAGACATCTGAAATTTGCTGTTATCTCTTTGCATGCTTTCACCATCAGCAAAAAAAGTGGGGGGGGGGTGTGTGACTCCCCAAACTCCTTCAATCTCAGTGTCATTAACATGTTTTTTACAGCACAGATAAGTTTGAAAAAACAACTGGCTTAGTGTGATCAGCCACAGTTATGATCAGAAGTGGTAAAATCTTACAGACGGATCACCGTACTGCCAAAGCCAAGCCTACTCATGAGTGAAGAACAGGCCAAAGCTTTTTTAAACCATATAATGATTGTCGAAGCATTCCAGTAGGCATTGAAGACCAAGCACTATTCGCTTTAATTTTTTTTTACAGACTAAAAAAGTCTAAAAAAGGAGGACATCTTTTATAGCCCCTACCCCCAAAGATCGTGGATAACTAGGTTTTAAAGCCAGTAAGGACCAAGATGATGACCTTACCTGCTGAGTAGTACTAGCCAAGGATCATACTCTAGAAATTCCCAAGTTAGGATGAACATATGCAAACACTGAAATAGTGATGTTGCATCACATGAATAGATACTGAAGAGAAAATGTGTTTATAATCATAGGAAAGAAGAGATTGTTAGCCCTTGTACAGAGATAAAGTAATAGTGAAAGTTAAGAAAGTGGATAATCATGAGGGCACAATCTCTATACTACTTTGTATTTTGCATAGCACATTGTTTTTGCTCTCGACTGGCTGTTAGATGTTACTGTAATAGGAAAGATTAATACTAATATAGTTTTAAATGTTTGCATGATTTGGCTCTTGAGTATATCTCAGCCTTACTGTATTAATTTGTTATTCATGTTTAAGCGCACAATGCTGAATCTGAAATGTTTAATTTATTACTGATTTCATTGAATCTTGGCTTACTATCTAGCAAGTTTTCATCTCTGATAACTGAAATGCTGACTTTCTTGTTGGCAAATATATGCTCCAATTATCTGTTGCGCTTTGTCCATCTCATTACCTCACCATAAACTTTACTCCTTGCTTAAGTAAGTCTTCATTTATAAACCCCTACTGCTGTTATATCTTATCAGCCTGCAGTGGTGTTTAATTCATTTGCTTTGATCAGCAGAGGTACTAGCTTTTTTGAAAGTGGATGTCCTTTTCTGTTTCCTACACTGCTGCTTTTTAGTTCCATGACAGTTCTTGTTTTGTCAGATTATCTTGGGTTACAGCCTTTTCTCCGTTTGGGTTCCAGTTTCTTATTGAAAGAAGTGAAAGAACCTTCATGTAAAGGAGAAAGATAAAGCTGAGAGCAGAGAGTAATTTCAACAGGGTCACTTCTGAGAATTACCTTTCAGATCCTCTGTAGAAGCTCTCAATGGCAGTACAGAATATTTACTTTAATGGTGTTCCCTTTGAGAAATGTTTTTGAATGTCCTGTTAGTGAACGGTGGGTTTGTCCTCAGTGGGATGTACTGCTTTGTACTATACTTGATGCAGCAAATAAATTTTCCCCATAATCAAATAACTTAGGAGTCAGAAGCTCCCCTGTTAACTGAGAATACCGAAGTCAAAATTGTGGTCATGTTGGAGTGTGTTGTTTACTGGTGCCAAAGCTCTTGTTATTGTGGTACCATTATGAAGAATTCCTTCACATCACTGTCCCATTCGATTTCATAATTTCTAGAAGTATTTTATTTTGAACACTGAACTTTTTCCTGTTTCTCCTTAGATGCATCTTGCAAGAGCATTGCTTTTTGCTGTTGCTGGAAAAACACATGCATTTTTTCCTGCTCAGTCTCTTGTTGTCACTTCCCCACATTTGTTTAGAGGCTTTCTGGCTGTTGATGTTTTAAAAAGCTCTGATAATTTGTCTAATTTGACCAAGCAGAAAATGGGAGACTATTCGGGTTCTTGGTTTGAGATGAGCATCCAAATGTGAAATTGCTTGTTATAATTATCCATATTTATCCATTTTGGATGCAGCAAGGAAGGGGACGTAGGAAAAGACATTCTTATGTCTCCATTCTTGGTTTTTTTTTTTCTTCCTATGTCTTGTTGAAGAGAGGTTTGGTCCCGCCACGTCCCTGAGTGAGTCACGTTTAAGCTCATTCTCTCATCAAGTGGTGCTCTTGCAGACCTTCCCCATCCTAATGTATCCCTAGTGGTCAAACTTGCCTTGCTGTTTAAAACGAATCTCCTAATAGGTTTCTCCCCTGTCCTACCCTCCTGTTCAGTATATGCGGCAAGAGCAGGAAAGGGAAACATCTTGGCGAAGCACGAGTGTTTCAACATTTAGTTTGAACTTGAATCTATAATTGGTTGTATGTTCGTTTTGCTCAAACTAACCATGAGGCTTTCATACTGTTGATTACCAAGGCATATCCTTTTGATACCTTTTCTGCTTTCTATAGATTTTTCATTACAAATAAATCACATAAAATGTATTTATTATGAGAAACAGGAACAATATATTGGTTTGTCACTAAAAGGATGGAAGACCTTCGTTGGAACAAAATAGGCACTGAATGATGCATTTTAATTTTCTCATCTAATTAAAGTTGTACTTATTTTTCAATTAAATGAGGTACAAGTGCATACATTTATTTTAATTAAATATATGTCTATATTTGAATGACTGTGAACAGTGTTATTTTTAAGTAGATAGGATGCACATGAGCATACAAATAATTTGTGTGTTTGCACAATGTGCATCATTGCTTACAAAAGAACTGGGTCGAGTATTTTAATTTTATTTATAACAAAATTTCACTGAGTATGCACTGGCAGGTTCCCATCAATGACAAAGGAGCTGGGACAGTGCAAACTTTAACCTATTTCATTTAAAATGTATTTGGTCTGTCGAAGGTCTAGCATCAAATTATAAACCAAGTTCTTCTCACCTCATAACTTCTTTAGTTGATTCTTTCTCCATATCTTTTAATCCTATAGTGGTAAAGTGATTTAGCAAAGGCTGCATCTGTTTTTTCTTGTTACCTGATAACTTCTTAATGAGTACTAACAGCTTATGTGAGAGCAAGGTCATTAGCTCTAATGGATGGAGGGGACAGCTGATATGGCATGGGAAAGGTTAAAGATTACCAGAGAAGTTTTTGCAAATGTACACATAGCACAAAGAAGTAAGTGCCGTAATGGTTTTGCGCTGATATTTCTGAGCTAATGGCCTCGGCCACATCTTTGTACACCTACTACTTCTCAGTAGTCCTGCAGTCACAGCCTATTCTAACATGTAACAGTAATTCATTTTGCTAGATAAGCACGTTAATTTTTTTCTAGAGAGCTATAAATTTATACTTGGCACTTTGTCATCCAATTTCTCTAGTTATTTTAAAGATATTTTCTAAAATAGGTCAGTTACAATTCTTGGTCTTTCAACTTGCATAGGTATTTTGCCATGCAGTGCTTCTATACTGATGTCTCTTTCCTGCTGTATAAACTACCAGTGCATTTTACACGATTTCAACTATTGGCCGGAAAACTGCCTTGTCAGTTTTTTTAAGGAAAGAGTCTGTTGAAATGCATGCTTGTGATGGCATTGGGTCTATTTTATCTGCTTTATGTTGCTTTTTTTCAGCCTTCTGAATTTGCCACTGTTAAAATTTGTTTTATTCTCATTTGTTGTATCTAAGTATTAATTCTTTTTATAAGAGACAAATGGCAGGATATTACTAAAGACTGTAAACCCCAAAGACGTTCCTATGATAAAGGCATGGCTCGATTTTAAGTGGTAGTATCTCCATTAGC